>LZPO01087934.1:0-13293 GCA_001675575.1 Neotoma lepida | reverse complement strand
CTGAACTGTGAACCAAAATAAACTCCTTCTCTCTTAAATTGTTTTTGCCAGTTTATTTTATCACAGCAACAGGAAAAATAACTAATACAAGTAACTGTGCAGCTGGGCAGTGGTGGCACACACCTTTAATCCCAGCACTCGGGAGGTAGAAGCAGGAGGATCTCTGTGAGTTCAAGGCTAGCCTGGTCNACAGAGCAAGTTCCAGGATATCCAAGTCTACACAGAAAAACCCTATCTTAGTTAGGATTTNTATTGCTGTGAAGAGACACCATGACCACAACAACTCTTAGAAAGGAAACATTTATTGGGGTTGCTCACTTACAGTTCAGAGGTTCAGTCCATTATCATCATGGACTTTTTCTCCTCAAAATTTACATTTTGTAATTTATCCCGCTCAGATTGCTCCTTTTCATTATAAATCTTCAGTAGAGTTAACCCTAATAACCACATGACAGAGTCCCTACTAGGCTATTTTGAGAATTCTTCTGCCAATGGAATTAATCCAGAAGTCTTAACTTAAAACTCAGGCAGATTCTTTGGACAAGGGCAAAAGGCAGCNACTTTCTCCACCAAAATATCACAATAATGGTCTACTAAGGCAACACAGTAAAATTCTTCTCCTCTGTAACCTCTTGAGCAAACCCCCACAGTTCATTAAATCACATTCAACACCACTGTCTTCCATGCTGATACTAGTATGGACCATTAAGCACTACTTAAAGCATTCAACTGTTTTTCTAATCTACAGCCCCAAGGTCCATATTCCTTCAAACAAAAACATTTTCAGAATTATCATAGCAATGAATACCCCACTCCTGGTACCAACTTCTGTCTGACTTATGGCTTCCATTGCTATGAAGAGACACCATGACCACAGCAACTCTTATAAAGAAAAGATTTAATTGGGGTAGCACACAGTTTCAGAAGTTGAGTCCATTATCATCCAGAGAGCATGGCAGGATACAGGCAGACATGGTGCTGGAGAAGTAGCTGAGAGTCCTACGTTGCAGCAGGAAATGATCTGAAAGTCACAGTGAGGGAAGCTTGAGCAAAAGAGACCTTGAAGACCACCTCTACAGTGACACACTTTCTCTAACAGGGCTATACCTACTCCAACAAGCTATACCTCCTAATAGTGCCACTCCCTATGGGGTTTTGGAGTCCAATTACTTCAAATTACCACAAAACCTTTCTTGAAAAAAAAAACATAAAACGAACAAACTGAAAAACAAGAACAAAACAAGTAACTGCCCATCGATTATCATCAATGAGCTTCTACCAATTCAACCAGTGGTGTATTGTAAACTTCCATTCTGTTTATACTTTGTGTGGTAGTGATATGTGATATGTGTGATAAGTGTGGAGTGGATGAGCATGAATCCTGCCTGCACTTTCTTGGAACATCAAAATGCTGAACTGTTATAAATGCTTAAAACTGTATGAGGAAACCACGGGTTGAACACACAAGGGAAAAAGCCATAGAAAGACAGTCCTCATGAACATTCCAGAACCAGATAACAGAGAAATACCTGGACTGCACATTTTACAGCTGTGTGCTTTCACCTGTATGTCTACAGTGAATGAATGATTAGACAGGACAATCTCACTGTCAAAGCAGGGCATCAGAAGCTCCAGTTCTGAGCACACACAGCAGGGAGGTGTGCAGAGGTCTGTCTGCACATTCAACCTCATCCTAAGCAATGAAGCAATCATAGATTTTTTTTTCTCATCAGTCCATCAGTGTACAGAAAACAAACATGCAGAAAGCCATAGGAAATTTAAGGCCANCTCTAGTGTCTGAAAATGGGCATGGGGTATATATGTCAGTGTGTGGAGATCTGGGAGCTTGAAAGACTATGCCCTGGAGGACGTTGAGCCCTCCACTGAGTTATGGATTCTGTGAGAGGGAAAATCCATTTTCTTTAGGGTGGGTGTGGCTCCTGGTAGGGAAGAAAAAGGTGGCCCCACCCTCATTGGTGTATGAGCAGCACAAATTGGACTCTGGATTATAATTTATAAAGGAAAAAAGAAGACATGAATTTGGAAGGAAATATGGGATAAAGGAGTGGACCTAGGTGGAGTTAGGGGAAGAGTTGGGTGAATATGACCAAAATGTATTCTGTGCGTGTATGAAATACTCAAAGAATTAATACAAAATTATACTTTCTAAAAAATTATGGAAACAGAGTAAAAGGGGAAAAATAGAAATGCTTTGTTTTAAGAAAGACAGACAAACATGTTTATGGCCCTTTGGTCCTTTCTTCCTGACTGGAGCTGGTTCTCTGGCCCACCTCCTTGTAAAAGGGAGCTTATCTTCTTGGAGATTTCCTCCCAGAAGCTCAGGCCCGGGCTTCCCTTCCCTAAGCTTGGGTCAAAGCTTTGAAAGGAAGCAGTTTGGTTTCAGAAATGATTTATTACAGAAACTCTCATTCTGGTTTGGTGAAGTATGTGACAGGAGGGACTGGAGAGATGGCTCCATGGTTAAGAACACTGGCTGTTCTTCCAGAGTGTAGCAGGGGTGCTGTGTTGTTGTTCCCTTTATGGGGGAGGGGGGCCAAGTAGGCTCAAAGTCAAGACACACAGACTCTGGGAGAATGTCGAAACAACAAGCTCAGTTTACTCAGNAAGAGACAAGCCTTATAAACCCTCCTCCCCACCCTGGGGGAAGGTCTGATGAATATGCATCTGCTGGTGTGACATGGCTGCCTCTCATTGGTCCAGGTCATCTCCAGCTCATGTTTCAGCTGCTGTTGCTAAGGCCCCTAGACAGACCCAGGCTGGCTCTCAGAATGTGTCTTTTTTACTTGTTTGGGCCAGCTGACCCTCAAGCCTCTCTGGGATGAGTCATCCCACATATCTACCCTTTTTTATTATTTTATAGGACATGCTCAGTGGGAGCTAGGGTGCATTGCCCTAACCTTGTTGACCCCACCTCAGGAGAGCTCAGCATAATGGACTGTGCCTGACTTGGGTTGGCTTGCCAAACAAGCTCGTACACGTCTTTGACTACCAGCCCTCGAAGAGCATCAATCCTGGAGAGCAGTCGGGGTGGTGGGCTGTAGGCAGTAGCCTTACATGCATTCTCTCTCTAGNAGGACTTTGATCTAGGTGTCTGAAAGCCAATAAAACCTATAGGGTCGCCTTTGTGGCCGACTTCTGTTGGTGAACCTGTTGCAGAAGATATTTGAACAAGAGAAGGATTAGTCAAAAGTTTAGTCTCAAGGACATGGATGGGACCCTAGTCATATTTATTGTGCCAACTGAAGTCTTTCTGGTGATGCATTAGCAACCTTTTAGAGGGTTGATATCTAGGGTCCCATGCCAGTGATGGCATGACCTTCACTAATGCCGCAATAGTGGAGCAAATCATACATTACCCATCTGAAGCTTCTTCTTTGGCCAATGTCTCTTGGTCTGTTGCTGGTCTGATGCACATCTCTGGAGGGTTTCCATATCGGCATGGTGGTATTCCGGGGAAAAATGCAAGCATACCCTCGCCCCCAGGTTAATAGAGGAGTAGGGGGTTGCCATTGGAGGGTGATGGGATCCCTCCAATGCACCAAGGGTAATGGTGTCTCTCAAGGCAAGTAAATAAGCATTTTGTCCAATTTGGGCTTGTGTGACAGGTTTAATATATGGTCCTCGGCCCGTGAGCATCTCAAGAGAAACAGCGATGTTGTACTGTATATTAAAACGAGCCTGAGCCTCAGCCTGGTCATCATAGGCAGCTCGTAAATTAAAGAAGACCACAAGCTCTAACACAACCTTCATCAAATGGTGCCAGTCATAATAAGTCTGTAAGTGCATTGTCCATTGTTGTAGGACTTGCTCAAAATACGGCGAATCAGGACCTGATTTGTTAGCAGCTTTATGAACCAAAGACAGGTCTGCAAGAGGGGTAGGTATCCATGGCTGGTTGGCCGCATTGGGGCCCACATTAACTGGAAACGCCATGGTGGGCATATGTGGTACCATAAGTGGAATAGACTGGGAGACACTCGGAGCAGCTGGCTCGACAGGCAGACATCCAGGCAAATCACTCCGTGGATACTGCAGTGAGGGGGGTAGCAACGCGAGGCATGGGGGAAGCAGAGAGAGGGACTGCCAGTGTAGGCTTGGATCCTGCTGCAATCATTTCCTCTCTCTTTCTGTCCCTTTCCTTTCCTTTACGCCTGTTCTTATTTGTCTCCTTGTTAGCAGAGGCATAGGAAATATCAGTCATGGATGGAACGAAGGCGATAGATAAGTTGGTGTTACATTGTTCCTGGTAGTGTTTATTATGGGCCTTAAAGACCTCCTCAGTAGTGGTGGACTTTAGGCCAGCAATTACAGCCAACAAAATGGGCATAAAAAACAATTGAAGGATTACTCTCAGGGCCATTTTCCTTTTTTCTGGCCAGGAACAGAACTCTCATCCAAAGACCAAGTTTCCACATGATCTCTGAAGGAGCAGCAAGCACTCTTAACTACTGAGCCATCTCTCCAGGCATCACAACCCACAAGCATGTGCATGTACTCACAAACACACACATACACACACATACACACACACACACACACACACANACACACACACACACACACACACATACACACACACACAACTATATACACACACAACTAAAAGCAGTCAGACCGTGGCTCCTTTTCCTGAGGGTCCAGCCCTTATATGGAAACACCAGGCAAGCCTGAACAAAAGTATGTGCCACCCTTCCATACAGACAGACTCAGAAACAAGACAAACAGGAAGAAAAGCGGGGGTCCCAGCATTTACCTGCTGAAGGGACCAAAATCGCACAATGTACAGGGGCCTACTCACCGAAAAACACGGCTCAAGGGGGCTTGAAAACCAGCGCCACACATGAGTAAAGGGAGACAAACAGTTCCTGTTCCAGCACCAAACGTCCCGGATTTCGGCACCAGATGTAGCAGGGTTCTGTGTTGTTGTTCCCTTTATGGGGGAGGGGGCCAAGTAGACTCGAAGTCAAGACACACAGACTCTGGGAGAATGTCGAAACAACAAGCTCAGTTTACTCCAGAAGAGGCAAGCCTTATATACCCTGCACCCCACCCTGGGGGAAGGTCTGATGAATATGCATCTGCTGGTGTGACATGGCTGCCTCTCATTGGTCCAGGTCGTCTCCAGCTCATGTTTCAGCTGCTGTTGCTAAGGCCCCTAGGCAGACCCAGGCTGGCTCTCAGAATGTGTCTTTTTTACTTGTTTGGGCCAGCTGGCCCTCAAGCCTCTCAGGATTGAGTCATCCCACACCAGAGGACCCAGGTTTGATTCCCAGCACCCACATGGTGAACTGGGTTGGTCTTCTGTCTTTCCTGTTCATTCAGTTCTTGTTCATGCCAGGGGATGGACATTGCAATCCGTTATATGACCTCAGGTTATACATAGAGATCCAGGCTGCCAGGGACACAGAGTGAGATGTTGACTCAAAAATCCAAGACAGACAGACAGACAGAAACAAAGACAGACAGATGGAAAGAAAAGGGCAGGCTCGGTACTGAGGGAAGTCAGTGTGACANCCTTTTGATACTGGCTCACAGGTCCTTCCTGCTTGAGTGGAAGGAAGTCAGGCACACAGAAACAGGGGTGACGTTGCAACATGAAAGAGGGGAGATCAGACAGTTGTGATTGGGCAGAATTTGTGCTCAGTCTCCAGAGCAAGGCTCTGGCCAGTGCAGGGCTGCATGAGACACCTAGCTCCTATCCTGCCCAACCTGTCACCTTCCAGAGTAGGGCACAGGCTCAGCTCTGCCCTCCACTCCTACTCNTCTTTATTCAGATTTGCAGGGAGAACTTCCAGTAATTACAGAACCGCAGAGGGANGACAGGGCTTCCTGACCTTCTGAAATAAACATGGCTGCTTGTGCCCTGCACCTGCTTTTCCTAGAAGACTTCCCACCTACCCCACCTTTCCATCTTGGGAACATCACAAGCATTAATGCTGCTATGACATGGTGAACATACCCNGTCCCTGGCTCCATCCAGAAGTCAACCATTAACCAAAGGATTCCAAGCTCTTAGGAAACTGAGCTCCCCCTCCTACCCNAGCTCAGNNNNTCTTCCCACTGAGACACCTGCGCACTAACAGGAGACCACTTCTCAGCGTTCTTGATGAAATCATCTCTCTATGACGACGGTGAAGNGGGAGGAACAGGTNANAAAGGAAGCAGTGTCAGGGAGCAGCCTGAGTGACTGTGTGCAGTCATCTGAGGGGCCAGGGTGGCTCCGGGAGTTAACACTGCCCAGGGTAAGAAACTAGGTGGATGGGGTCCAGGTGGGGATTCTACACANNCAGACCCAGGAAGGCCTGACCCTTTGGCTGAACTGTGATCATCTCTGGGCAGAATATGCAAAGCNTGGAGTTTGGCTCCGCCCCTCTGAGAAGGATGAGGAACTGGCTGAATATGCAAACAATGTCCAAATATAGGAACCAAACCAGCCCTCACTGCAGTCTCCACCCCATAGGGCCCAGCGCAAACAACCGAGGGGTAGAAATTGCAGAACAGAGAACTGGGGCTTTCAGTGGACTGGATCTGGAAGGAAGCCCAGGAAGATCAGACCACTCTCAGCTCCTCCTCTGTCTTGGGCTCCGGACATCCTAGGAGGACCTCTGAACTTCATACCTCACCCCTTTCTTTGCTGAGCATCCTCAGTCTGCATAAGAATCCTTGGAGGATCTTTCCTCAAGCCCTGCCTGAGCTCAAACTATTTCCTTAGGGAGAGAGGGGTGACACTTCAGGAGAAAAGTGGCATCTGGCCACAGTCACTTCCATAGCAGGTAAGTGAAGGGCCTCTGTTACTTTTCTTATCCGTTTCTCTGACAAAGACTACTTCACAACAAACGTACATTTTCGCTTGTGGTTTATAAAGAGCTACTGCCTGTCTTGGTTGCTTTTCTATTGTTCTGATAAAACCTAGAACAAAGGCAACTTGAAAATAAAGCATTTGATTAGGAACTTATACCCACAAGCAGCAGGCAGGGAGAGCTAACTGGAAATGACGTGGACTTTTGAAACTTCAGGGCCACCCCCAGTGACACTCCTCTCCAACAAGGTCACACCTTCTAATTCTTCCCAAACATCCCACCAACTGTAGTCAAAGTTTCAGACCTATGATCCTATAGGAACCATTCTCATTTAAACCACCACACAGCCCATGGTGGCATCAAGGTATGAAAGCAGGAGCATGGGACAGTTGGTCACATCGCATTGCAGAAACAGAGCAACAAATGCTGATGCTGGTGACTTCATCCCATCCCTGCCCTCTGTGCAGGAAGTGGTGCCACCCACAGTCAGAGTGGGCCGTCCTACTGCCACTAAACCTCCCTAGAAATAACACCCACAGATATAACCAGAAGTTTGCTCTTCACCTAATTTTAAAGCCAATAAAATGACAGTGAAGACTAATCATTACAACCCTATTCATGAGCTAATATGAAATTGGACTCCTGACACCAAGACAGGAGAGTTGCAGGTCTTGGTTTATTCCACTCATGGAGTTCACACCAGGGCCCCTCTCTGATGCTTTTCTTTTTAAAGATTTATTTAGTTATTTTTCTGTGTATGAGTGTTTTGCCTGAATGTATATATGTGCACCATATGGGTGCCTTATGCCCACAGAGGGCATCAGATCCCCTGGGATGGGAATTAAAGAAGGTTGTGAGGCACCATGTGGGTGCTGGGAATTGAACCTGGGTCCTCTGCAAGAGCAATAAGTGCTCTTAACCTCTGTGACAACTCTCCACCCTTCTGATGGTCTTCTGTACCAACTAGCATATATTATTTTTGTGCATATAACAAGAAATGATGTGAAACACTGTCTTCTGGACATGACATAGCTGTTGTACCTAAGAACCCCCAGCAGTCGTAGCTACCTGCACGAGATGTGCACAAGACTGGGAGCATCCATATCCGTCATGGATAGGGAGACACATAGGTCCCCAGTCCTGCTCAGGAGCTACAGGAGTGTAATGGATGCTGGTGCAGGAAAAGTCACGTTCCTAGTGGTGTAATCACTGGGATGTTGTTCTTAGTCGGACAAATAGCTTCCACTCATGCAAGCAACCTTTAAAAAAACGCAGTGGACCACAGATAAAAGATATGAGAATAGGAGAGGAACTTTTGAAAAAGAAGGGGTTTATTGGGAGAGGGAAGGCAATAAGAAAGAAAACTGCAGGGAATATGATTAAAATACATTGTGTATGTATGACACTGTAATAGAATAAAATAATGTAAAATATTTACGACTGGAATGAGAGGATCAAGTGGAGAAGCAGAGGGATGAGAGGGATGAGAGAGAGAACACTGGGAGAAACAATTAAAATTAAGGGCCGTTTGAGGGGTAGTATGAAAACCGAATACAGTAGATGCTTCCTAAAATAGAAATTCACCAAATAACAGGGAGATAACACCCCAATTGGACATCTCTTGTCACCAAATGAATCTTACAGTCCTGGGAATGGGTTACATCTAACTGAGTTGATGGCCAAAGGGAACCCCAAACAACCCAGGCTGTTGCAAAGCCTATCGATTGCTCTCCACAAACTGATGGCAAGGCCCTACTGCTGAAGACAACACCTACACAACTCACCGACCACAAGCTGAGCTGCTGCCTAGCTAGAGCCCTCACTCCTCAGTAGGTTAGTGTTCTTGGTATTGTGAATGTCTCGGCACACTGCCAAGACAGAAACATAAACTCCACCTCAGCTACAGACCCTTCAATCTACAATGGTGTCCTGAGTGCAAGACACCTTGGTGCAATAGTGGCACAAAGCTTGTGGGAGTAACCAGCCAATATCTGATTTGACTTAAGACCACTCCACAAGATGGAGCCCATACCTGATTCTGTTTGGGTGACTGAGAACCTAGGACTAGACAGCCCAGGGACCTAGGGGAAAACCAAGTACTACTGTTCTCTAAAGGAATATAGCAATAAAATGACTCCTAATGATATTTTGCTATACTCGTAGATCAGTGCCTTGTTCAGCCATCATCAGAGAAGCTCCCTCCTACAGCAGATGGGAACAAATATAGAGACCCAAAGCCAAACAATATGCAGGGAATGAGAGAGCTTGGAACATCCACCCCTAAATGAGATGTGTCCATCAAATCTCTCCTCTGTGGAAGAAGAGGTGGAAAGAGTATAAGAGCCAGAGGGGACGAGGGAAACAAGGCCTTCTAAAGGCAGCAGGACTGATTCACATAGGAGCTCACAGAGACTGAGGCAGCATGCACAGGGCCTGCACTGGTCTGCACCAGATGGAGTCCTAGAGCAGAAAGGAGAAGTGGACCCCTGCCCTCATCCCTATCCCGGAAGCTATCTCCAGTTGATAACCACTGCAAATGAAAATTCAGTTTTCTCCAAGGGAGTCTCACTGGGGACAAAAACCACTCCTAAGTGTAGACTGCGTGCCCAGCAGTAGATGCCGACAGGAAACAAACGCAATGGCGTCTTTGGAGGTTCCTTGTCTTACAAAGCCATGCCAGGATTTTTTTGTTTTCTATTGTTTTTAATTTTTTATTTCTATTTATATATATTTTTGCCCTCGAGGTCCTTTGCACATTTATTATGGCTCCCAGTTTTGTGTTTTTATGGGATTCTTGAGTGTGCAAATGACTGAGTCTCTGCATCTATATCTGTTTCTTGTGCCTTTCCTTGAGTCTTTTCCTTCTGTTTGTTTGTTTTGTCCTGTTCCAATTTATTTATCTTTGTTTCATCTTGCTATATTTTATTTTATATATTATTTTATTATCCTTTAATGCCTGTTTGTTTTCTAATGAGGGACAGGAAGGGGGTGGGTCTGGATTGAGAGGTGATGGGGAAGCAGTGGGAGAAGTAGAGGGAGGGAAAACCATAATCAGGATGTAGTGTATAAAAAAAATATATTTTCAATAACAGAAAAAATAAAATATTTTTAAGTGACAAAACTGTATTTGTTCCCCACAATTAGTTCACAAGTCCTGACTTGAAAAGAGGAAATAACAAAGACGGGGTAAAACTCATGTTGGTTACTTTTGTTACAGTGAATAAATACCTGAAAGAAACAACTTAAGAAAGAAAGAATTAAAAAAAACAATTTCTTTTTGGCTTACAGTTTGAGAGGGCTGCGGTTTGTTCAGTCCTTGGCCACTTGGCCCATGCTCTTAGAGAAAGGTTCATGGGACTGGAAGCATGAGGAGAAGGCTGTTCAGCCCACCGCAGGAGAGACAGACAGACAGACAGACAGACAGACAGACAGACAGACAGAGAACACCTCTTAAAATAGTGTACCATCCAGTGGTAGTGCATACCTTTAATCCCAGCACTCAGAACGCAGAGGCAGGTGTAAATCTGAGTTCGAGGCCAGTCTGGGCTACAGACTGAGTTCAGAACAACTAGGCCTACACAGAGAAACCCTATCTCAACACCCCCCCGCAAAAAAAATGCTGTACTGTGTAAATCCCAAGTCCAATCTGTGTTGCATAGCTGCTTTCCCTGGACTGAAATAGTCCCTCCGTCCTGAAGGGAGGAGAGAGGCTCATAAAACCCAAGGACCTACGGAAACCTTAGAGACTCAAGAAGCTGAAGGGCTGAAGACTCCCAAGTCCCTTCCCCAGGTTATATAAGCAGCAAACACATGCTGGGGGAGAGGAGACTTTCTACAGCAGAGCTGCCTACAGCCCGAGCAGGAGCTTCCAACGATGCAGTGTTCATGAGTCGTCACCCCTAGTGGGTGGGCTTCTCAGTGAGGCCACTGCCCTCAGTCACCCAAGCTTCTGCAAATCAATGTTTGCTGGTTGACTAAGACAGGCTTGGAGGAAACNGCTTTGCTCTGTCTNGGGGGAAGAGATGACTCTCCACTTCTCTCNAGAAAGTCACATAACTGAACCTGTGGACTCTTGACCACCACCCCTTATCACCATCCTTGCCCACAGTTCTCCCTTGGCTCATCCAAGCTGGGCTAGGAGTGCTAGAGGGAGTGAAAAACGGGACCATAGTGACACCTATAGGTTACTTGGGGAAAGAGGAATTTTTCATGTGTCTTTTTTTTCTTTTTGAATTTAACATTTTTGAGACTTCCTTTCATGAATACTCTATTTNCATCATTTTCATATCTCTCTTTTGCCCCCAAACTCCTCCCATATCCCTCCACTTCCTCTAAAANTCATGATCCCTTTTTCTTTAATTATTTATTGTTATGCACATACATGCATACCCCCTCCACACACACACACATTAGTGTTGCTTGTCCATATAAGTGTTCAGGGCTGATCACTTGAGNTTTGACAACCCGTCAGGAGTCTCATCCCTAAAGAAGACTGATTATCCCTAAGAGAGAAAATTTTTACGTGAAATATGTGAGCCAGGGTGAAATGAGTTCATTATTAGAAACCCAAAATATTACATGAGAAAATAATCCCACTTTCTGTCCCTTCAGAGAATGATACGGCAATTACTTTGTAAATGCAGAATGATCTGTGAAGGTAGACAGCATGGCATGAATGATAAAAGCTGAGATAGCAAACACAAACAAACGAGATTTTGAAAAGAAGACCAAGAGAAAAAGACTGTGCCGTCTCACGTGAATTACACCATGAAGTGCTGAGAGANACCACCTCCTCCAAAGTCTGGACNGGGCACTAAGACACTTCATGGATGCTGCAGCACACACTTTCTGGTCCACTGAGTCCAGTCTCCAGTATCAGGCCACAGCCAGGAGGCGGCAGCTGCAGAAGAGGTAAACTCCTTTCTGATCCCCAACTGTAAACACCTTGCTTTCCATGTGGGAGTCAAAGGACAGGTCTATATGCTGAAGAATTGGGGTGTGTCTTCACGATAACTGGAGCTCTAATCATGACAGCGTGTGATAGATTACCTCTGTGGGAGCTTTGTGGGAGAAAGAGGGGAGGAAGAGAAGCNTGGATCTGTAGCTCTGTGAGAGCAGGAGACCAGGAAAGCCCTAGCTATCAGAGCCTCCTCCATGCTGCAGTAGACAAGCCTTCTGTGAGTGAATTGGGGTCACACATAAGAACAAGGTCCGCCAGGCAGTGGTGGTNCATGCCTTTAATCCTAGCACTTGGGAGGCAGATGCAGGTGGATCTCTGAGTTGGAGGCCAGCCTGATCTACAGCATGAATTCCAAGACAGCCAGGGCTACACAGAGAAACCCTGTCTCTAAAAAACCAATATAATAATAATAANAAGGTCGGTGAGAAACTAAATTTGCTGAGCTTGGAACTAAGACACCTACACTACCCCTGACAGAAATACTAGGGCCCTTTCTTTAGTCACAAAGCAAATTGGAGGATGACTTCATTAGCTTGTCTAAATAGTGGGTGCAAGGCTCTGTGGTGGCAAGGTGTTTGCACGTGTGTGTGTGTGTGTGTGTGTGTGTGTGTGTGTGTGTATGCATGTGCATATGGATTTGCAAATGTCTGTCTGTACATGGGCATGCCTCCATGTGTGATAGGTATGAGATTGTGATTGACAGGTCACCCAGCTAAACACAAGACCCTGCTCATCCAGGGAGACTTAGCATGAATCTTCCTGTGAAATGTAATCTGGTGTGGTGCTTAACAAACAGTTACAGGATATCATTATTGAACTAAAGCAGGAAGGGCAAGGGAGAGGGAGTCCCCANAGTCACTTCAGTATCAGAGAAAGTAAACTGAGAAACGCCTATACTGTTTATTTTATAGTCTTTGACCTTCCCTTTCTATCTACAGTGAATTAATGATTAATCAGAGTAAAAGCCTATTGAAGCAGGATCTTGAATAACTCAGATGTTAAGGGTCTGGTCATGNTAGCTCATGCCTTTAGTTCCAGCATTCAGGAGGCAGATNCAGGTGGAACTCTGTGAGTTCAAGGCCAGCCTGGTCTACATTGAGAGTTCCAGGCCAAGAGGAGCCACAGNGAGATTCTATCTCAAAAACATTTTTCAAAAAGAGCACTTTCTATTCTTGCAAAAGACCCCAGATACAGTTTCCAGCACCCATATGGTAGTTTACAACTGTCCTTAACTCTAGTTCCCAGGGATCTGNCACCCTCTTCTGTCCTCTGCAGGCACCAGGCACACATACAGTGTGCATATACACACAAGCAAAACATTCATATACATAAGATAAATTAATCTTTTTTAAAAAATTCTTGCTGGGAGGTGGTGGCACACGCCTTTAATCCCAGCACTTTGGGAGGCAGAGGCAGGTGGATTGCTAAGTTTGAGGTCAGTCTGGTTTACAGAGTGAGTTCCAGGACAGCCAGGGCTACACAGAAAAATGCTGTCTCAACCCCTCCCAGACA
>LZPO01087933.1:23349-35367 GCA_001675575.1 Neotoma lepida | reverse complement strand
GCTGCAATAAAATCGGATCTGCTTTTTACTCCATAGACATTGCCTGGACTAGAAGACTCTGCTGCTGCTTAAAGCAACTCCAGTTACTGTAACAAATGTACGTCTTACCAGCTTTGGATTTCTAATTGTGTCTAATACAATTTCATGTTGCATCCAAGTACAAAATCAATACCGTTTGTCCAGCATGCAGGACAAATGGAATCTATAAATGGTCCTTATTGAGTAATTAAACACCTATTATTGTCATGGGTAGTGAAACAATGAATATGATAAGATAAATTTTTGAAGAAAACACTGCAGTGATTAATACCTCCCTACATGTTAGATAAAAATGAGTGCCTTTTGTGCCGTACTGCTGGCAGAAGAACAGGGACACGAGCAGTTGCCACAATAACAGGCTAACCTTCAACTGAACCCCTTCCCTCAAGAAATTAAATGCTGTAGCAGGACTTTAAATCCCCTCACTTAGAGCTCATTTGTGGGCTGTGTAACCTGCAGTTCCTGAACAGAACTCATTATCTGCAGAAGGAGAATCCTTTTGTAATTTCTTTATGAATGTATATATTGTTTCTATAAAAAATTCCAACTGTCCAAAAAGGATATGAATATTAACAGTGTAAGCAAGGCAAAGAGACCTATGCCAGTCAGGAACCGTTTCTGTTTCCAGGGACTCAGGCTCAGGACTCAATCTGTCATGGAAAACTGGACATCAGATTGAGAATAAGGTTAGAGAAAATAACCTTTTAAAAAAAGATATTAATCTGCTAGGCTGAGACTAATATTCCTGGTTGTTTTGTTTGTGGTCAGGCTCTCTCTGTCTGTGGCTCTCTGTCTCTGTGTCCTCTCTTTCTCTCTGAATTCCCATTCCATGACCCCCACACCCTGTCCGCACATAAAAACAAAAATTCCCAACTCATCAACCCCATATGGACATTCAGAGCCTTGCCTTGTGTTTAAACTTGAGAACGATGNAGCAGAACAACTACAAAATCGAAAAGATGAATTCTACAGATGTGACACTTGTAAAGGGGAACCCTATTTCACATGTGAGACGGGACAAAAAAGAAAGAAAAAAGGCCACTGAAGCAATAACTGCTCGCCGAATTACCATTAAATTGTAAGATTTACAATCCGGAGTACAGTAAGTGCATATCTAATGGAATTTGTCGTAGAAGAATATAAAGTGAATCTCTGAGGCATAAGACCTGTGCAGGTGATATATGTTTCTTTTAATCTTCATTTTAATTAAAAACAAACAAACAAAAACCTTCAAAATACAGGGGGAAAAAAGAACACATTGCAGAATCACAAGCAAACCCTCAGGCAAACTTAGAAGCTAACCTAATTTTAAATGCACTTCTTGTTATCCGCTCTCATTCTCCATCAAATGAGAATTGAGTCTTTCATATGCAAAATGTAAGACACATGGCCCAACATGGATTTATAAAAGCATGCTATCTTGCCCAAGCCAAAGCATTAATACATGAACAATTAAACTTTGTGACTGCCAGATGAGAAAATGCTGAATCCAAACACTTAGCTATAGGTTCCAAGTTCCTGCTTCATTTTTAAAAGTAAATAGAATATAGAGAGTTTAATATCAGTATTATATCCTGTAAGAAGAGCAAATACATTACAATGTTCCAGACAATAACACTCTTGTAATCAAATACAATTATTATCACTATGTTTCTATCATTACCACATACAACTTTTGGAAAGGAATTGACTATTTTGGAGGTAAACGGCTTAAAACATTCCAATGCATTTTCCAGGAGTTACTGAAAGCAAATCCTAACAGTCCTTGATGCTTGTTAAACACTGGTAAAATGCTGCCCATTTCCACCTCCTGAAAGACGAACATGCAATAAAGCTAACTGGTCAGAGGGATTCACGAACATTGACAAATGCTTGTAGGAAGAGGAAAGGCTGATTGGCGGTGCCTGAAACCGATTTCTTTAAGGATGGATTTGTTTTGTTTCAGTAAATAGGTGCCTTGGTTAAGCAGTGCCACAGACGTCACTGTCCTTGAATGAGGGAAATATAAAACTACTGCGCTGATTTTGCAGATCTGGGCTCTGCTCTCCTCACCTCCCCCTCAGAGGATCTGAATTTTATTTTAAAGGATTAACGAGTGACACACATGGTCAGCAATGATAGCCTTGTTCTTTTCAACCTTAGCGAGTCATGTTTGGTAAGGGAGAAGCAGTAGAATTATGGGTACAAGTGGCTATGTGATGAGAGCTTCAAGAGGTTCCGTACAGAGATGCCTGAGTAAACAGCAGCATGAAGGATTTTATATTTAACAGATGAAGATCTCTGTCTTTAACACACATGCACACAGAGCCTGCCTCTAGTTACTAAAAGCAGAAAACAAATACACATCATCGAAANCCAAAAGGGTTTTCAGTCCGCACTCACACCAATTTTTAACTTCGATTCCAATCAAAATGATGTACCATTTTCTCACCAATCATGCTAAGATCTTTGAAAGCTTATCCTAAACAGCANTTAGTAAAAGCTCTATGCTACAGTGAGCCAGAGAATTTCCAGCTNCTGATGAAGACCAGTGGACCACCTGATACTTTTTCATCAGGGTGATAAAATTAAAGGATGGCTCTGACTTGCTTGAAGGATTCTTTCCCTTACTTAATTGTTTCAAGTACACAGCATTAACACAAAGGGTTGGGGGGAGGAGGAAAATTAAGAAGACAACTATAGGGCCCGAGCTAATTGCAAGCTGATTACATTGTGCCATGCAAGAGTTCTCCCTCCGTCACATACCATCGCAAGCTCTGGTCTTTTCCACCCAGCTGCAGCAGCAAACAAGCTGATCTGCTAACAAAGTGGTCAGCTGAGGCACTTGCACAGCGGCTCACAGGGTCCACAGACGGCTGCTCTCCATGCAGAGATCCTCCAGGTCCATTTTCCAATCTGATTACACGGCTCCTTGTTCCAGCAGCCTTAAACCTTCATGGCAGTTTACCAACATTTTCATCACTTTTTTTTTTCTTTTACAAAGCAAAGGAACTGATAAGCTCTCAGGTACCTAAGATTTCCTAGTCAATGGCTGGCCAGCAGCCAGCACTCCCTCACTACATAACCATTCCGGGCCGCACTACATAAAGCAGACAGGATTTCCCAGACTGCACAGAACTCTGAGAATCTTGCTGTGTGTACAAGTGAACAGCATGTTTCCNTCCTTACAGATGTCCACTATTGTGTCTAATCGCATCCAGGAGGTATAGAGAACTAATAAGTACCCTGCCTGCTCCCACACCACCCACCCCCTCCCAAAAAGGCAATACAAGGCAAACCAAGGTGCAGGTACCCATGAGCTTACTGTTAGCCTATCAGACATGCTCAGGAACTCTGCCTGTTCAACCCTAACAACTGTTTCCAAAGTCCTAGTCTGATTAGCTAGACCTATTCCTTCTGTTGCCATGGAAAGGAAACGAGTGACTTCCTATTAAAATCTAAAACACACACACACACACACACACACACACACACACAAATGAACACAAAGCCACTTTTTAGCACCTTCAAACTTTGGAAGCTCCTTACACCTTAAAAAGAAGACAAGCCAAAAAGATATAGAAGTGAAATGATGTCTCTTGTCCATGGCCACCTCTGAGAAATGTTTTTATGCCCTTCAATCCCGAGAAATCGCTCCATGCAGGTAGCACAGGTTACCTGTTTACATTCAGAAGATTAAACAGTGATTACTACAGCCTTTCAAGTGGACACCTACAGACAGGCTTCCTATCTCATACTTTTGAAATTCACTTTCACTCATGGCTCATGGGCCTGAGATGAAAAATAAACCAGGCTGAAAATGTGAATTTTCCAGTGCAATAATGTATATGTTAGTTCACTGGGTGCTGGTCCTCAGCCAAGAAACAATAAACAAACAAAAAATAATCATGGAGCCTCCTTCATCCATGACCAATAACTTTCTAACAAAGATAGAGAAAAGGAAAATAGCTTTTAATGTCTGTGGCTATTCTGGGTTCATTTTTGCATACTATCGATCAATAATAAAGGGTTCTGAGGAGGGAGCGAAGGGAAGCAAAGAAAAGAGTCTGCAGTTGTGGAGAAAAAATGTACAAGTTAACTAGCACAATGCCTCAGTANTCTAGCTCTTGAGGGAGGATTTGAACTCAGAAACTGTGTGGGGAGATTCAGGATTTTAAACATGCNACACAGAAGGGTTATTCTTCCTTGCTGATGAGGAGGACTCCTGTCCCCTAGGGACAGGAAACCCTGGCTGAGTGACTGTCACAGGAGTCAGGCAACGGCTGTGTTGCTGACTCAGGAATGGGCTCTGACAGCCACACTGCTTCAGTCCAGCCACAGTTCCAAGGCAGAGCAGGTTTTAGGACAGCAGCATTGACAGGACATGGGAAAGTTAGAAGAGGGGCTGTAGGAGAGAGGCACAAGTGAGCAAATGAACCAGCAACTCAATTTCCCGACACCCAGAAACGAACACAGTCCCTTCTTGCAAGTTCATATTGTTCAACATATAAAGGATGTGCTTGTGGCTACACATATTTAGAGCAGCTACAACACTTCTGAAAGGACTTTCAAAGGAGATCACGTGCAGTTTTTAAACAGGCCATGTTGGGTACATAGTTGTATCCACAATACCATAAAACCTATAAACTCAAAGTAAGTATAGGCATGCACCCATACATTTATTTGCATGTGGGTGGTATCCTGCACAAATAACTGTCAACTTAAAATGCCATTCTCTAATTTATATGCAAATTCTACCTCTGGTAAAATAAAAACATATTTTAAGCAGCTTATAGTGCCAACACATTATTCCCATGAATGATTCCTAGTAAACTATTTATGCCAACTGTAGGGATTTTTTTTTATGATTTATTGGATGGTGAACGAAACCACTTAAACTGTAGTTGTCTGTATGAATCAGTAATTTTCATGTTTCTAATTAAAATGTAAACAGTGTAATGAAGACATCAAGTTTTTAGGCAAATGTCTCTTCCAGTGCCACTTGGGGTATGGTAATTGCTGGAGCAGATCTATGGAAGCTCCTGAATCCTCTACAAGTCCAGATTAAAAGCATTACTGCTAAANCTGGCTTCTTCCTCCAGGGAATTGTGTACTCTAACACATNCCCAGTTTGCTTACAGATACACATTGGCACTAACTTTAAAAGGTGTTCATTAAAAAAGAAAAACTGGAAAACAAGACAGTAATTTATATTTAAAATGTAGATTGTAAAATATTCATTAGCAGTCAAAACGCTGGCCCTGTATCTCTTCAGATTTGATTTCTTGCCATCCAATTGGGGGGGAGGAAAAAATTAAAAACAGGAAAAGAAGAAGCAGCCAAATAATGTCTACCTTAAATGTACAGACATGGGAAGACTTGACTCAATGACAGACCAAGTGTGGCTGATTCCAGATTCACTGATTTTCAAGACACACTTTGCTGAAATAAAATGAGTTTACAATTTAACAATTAAGAAAAATTAAATAAACTTATATAATCCATGGAGAAAGCATGTCATTTTTGACAGTACTAAAGAATGTAAAAGTGCTTTGATACATAACTGTAATCTCTCTTCATTTTTATCCAATGTCTATTGTTATATGACATTTGTCACAATTCATCCTACAGCAAATGACCTCGTATATGTGATTTTAAAAACCATCCTTTCNTTACTTACAACTGTTCATTAGGCTTCTCTGAAGTCCATTTTTCTTTGCTATCCCTTTGCTTTGCAGAATCACAACCCAGCACTTGAATAAATGTGTTTATCTTTGGTTGTAATTCTTTATCACCATTCCCTGNAAATAGCCCTTACAACTGACATAGTCACACTCAGCCTTGACTGGCTGCAGCTGAAATCTGCAGTGACAGGAAAAGTCTAACCTGAGGGATAAAAGGTAGATTTTTGTCCACCCAAGCTACCCCACTCCTGGCCTCAATGTCTACAGGATGACCAATATGGCCAATAGTCACATTATTTTTACAGGCATTATAGACAAGCCTGCACTGAGGTTGGTGTGGGATTGTGAATGGATAAGAAATGTGATGTGTGCACGGGTATGAGAAGCAAAGAAAGAGAAGAGTTTTACACTCTGGTGTTTCATTACTAAGTAATGCAAACAAACATATTTTTCTAGTCTCCTGAGCCCAGGGAAAGGATTTCATCCAAGTGTTTTTCACTTTTCCACACGAAAACATACACACCCCAATCTGGACTTAGAGGCATAGCACTAGGGGGAAAGAAAGGATTTGAGAAGGGCATATTTTGATAATGTTTAAAATTTTAAAAACACCTCTGGGGATTCTAAGAGGGAGGAGAGAAAGCTGATTAAATAAGGCCAAGTGTTCTGTCAGCTTAAGGACGGTATCATAGTTGTGCACTGTATCAGAAGTGTTGCAAGAACAGGCATCATTTCTATTCGCTTTGTGCCAGAAAGGTAAACACTGGATTGCATTGTGGATTAAAACAATAAGAAATCCCTTTCGTCACAGGCTCTCAAGGCCCTGTTAATCGGATGTAATTTTTAATGAACGCTAGCTGCTTGGTGCTCATTCAAGACATTTCATTAGAAGGTTATTCATTTAAAAATCAACGTTTCAACCATATCAAGCTATAACCTTTCTTGAAATGTAAATGAATGGTTTAAATGAGAAGATTAATAAAGAAGGGATGATCCGAGCCCAGGCATGGCATGCTATGTATTTTTAAATTTGTCTATGCCAGATGCTGTCAGTCAGAACAAAAAACTGTCCAAGCAGACAATCTGTGCGTCTGAATGTTGATCATGTTGGAAAGTACAGGGGGGAGGGGGGAGAGTGTGTCAAGGATTCACGGTCCTTCATCTTTGCAGTAGAGCAAACACGTCTCTCAGTATAGCGACAGACAGCTGCCTCCACTTTCTAATGTGCCCTAACTCAGATCACTGAAAGGATTGTCAGCACTCAGAGAAACACACAAAGATAACACAGCCAGCTGCCATGGAGGGGAAAAACAGCACAGTGCAGAAGAAATGGGATTTGTTCCATTTGCATGATGCTGCCTCCCCTGGGCCCCTTTCTTTCAAATCCAAAGCACAAAAGACAACACTTAACATATTTGCTTAAAGATGACAACCTCATGTTGATTTCATTTGGATGTAACAGTGTCAGGATTACAGATATAAGAATATATTATATCTGTAACAGAGACTGACAAATGTGCCCATCAGTGGAACTATCTGATCCATCTGCTTATACAGCCATTTTACCATCCCAAGGGTGCCATCTAAGTAGTAACTTTAGAAGACTGAAGGTCTAATTTTATTACACCACATTTCAACCTACTAAACAATATTATTTCTAAAATAGATCATTTTTATTGGAAGTCTCCCCGATGAAAAATCCAGTAGACACCAGAGAATTTATGAACTGTATGGGTCCTTTGAACTCAATATAGTGCCCATTTCTAACAACTTTCCTTGCTCTATGGCAAATTCCCAGTGTCAAATAAGTGCAAGTTGGAGAGAGAAGAGATGCATGTTTTGAGTATGTAAGTATATTGATCTAATCAATGCAGGTATACAACACAGAAACTGGATGGTTATAGATAGTGTGGATAATTATAAAATTAACTATTAAATGGGGCCTTTTANCTGGTATATCTGNATCCATTCTTCATAACTACCTACTTCTGTCTATTTTATGTCTTCTACAGAGAGTACCCACACTTCAAACAGCAACTATATGAATACTCATTTCCTGTCAGCCTCTTTTTGACAGATACTCAATCTGATTTCCAGTTAAGGTATTTGGGGACAGAGACTTAGACAAGCAAATGATTTAAAGCTATACTGGCTAACCACTAGTCATTAACACACAGTCAGCTGAGAAAACAATGGTTCTGACCTGAAGCCTTCATACTTACACGTCTATTCTTCTGTACGACTTCATGAAGTATAACTTTAATTCTTAAACGAATAGATCGTGATGATGTGAGTGCATTGATAAGTTTACGTCTACACCACTGTATTTTCTTGAATGGAGACAATAATGTTCTTCACGTATGCACTATACACATGCACAGCCATAAATATTTGTTAACACTCAGCTTCGCAGCCCATCCAACTGATTCTCCATAATGAAATGCTGGCTCCCTGGCTCCCCACTTTGTTCAGNGGAATAGCTCTGGTGCTTGCTATTTACTGGTATAACTCTCTCATTTGGTCTTGTTTTAGAAAATAGAGTTAACTGTTATCTGTGAAATCTCTGCACAGCAGATGGTCACCAATCATTATTTTCAATTTGTTTAGTTTCTAGTAAGAAGAAAAACTCTGAGGTAGTGATGCAAAGAAAACTAGCAGCCTGCATGATAACACAACCAGTGCCAGAAGATGCACTGAAAACTAAACACAGAATCCCTTAGATTCTGTAGTATTTCAAGATAGTTGAATAATTTATCTCATTTCTACAATGAGATAAATTGTAGATCTTATCAATTCTACAAAACTTCTGTAGAATTTAGTATTTTTCTTTTTCAAGTAACCAGAATTTCTAGAATNAACTTATAAACATCATAGTTGTCATCACCAACAATGAAATTATTATTATTATTATTTTTTGGCCTCTAAGTAGCCCTGTTGCCCAACAGAAAATGGGAGCCATTTGTGAACAAGTGCACATGTACAGAAAATTAAGCTGTAAATATCTGGTCTGGGTTATTATTGGAATCTGGAAACATATGAGGCTACAGGACAATCCAAGCCCTGCAACCATGATGTACAGGTAATTGCTTAAATGATTTATACCTTATTCTTTCTATTAAAACTGTCTTTAAAGCAAAACATTTGTAGGCTCGGTTCTGCAATAAAAACTGCTATCTGATTTCACTTGGACAAAATCTTGTGAAAGATGTTACATTTCTTCAAGGACATATGCATGGCAAAACTAAACCCTACACAAAGACCAACTCCAAAAGAGAAGTTCCTGACCACAAAATATGAGCTATGGTATAGCCATGAGTGAGGTGTGTGAATGTGGCCATCTACTCAGAGCAAATAAGCATTAGGAGAAATAATTGTACATAGGATTGTTGTTGGTGCTTGTTTGCTTCTATCAATTAAAGTATCCGTTAAAAGCATTCTTGGGGCTGGAGATGCAGCTCAGTGGTAGAGTATTTCCCTAGCATACATATTAAACCTATCTTAAATGGCCCCTTAATGACCACTGTCAGTTTCAGTTTTTATTTCTCATAAATCTTGCTTACCGAGACTTCAAATGAATGTCATTCCAAACTTAACTCCCAAGGGACAGAGAGTTACCACATCAGGGGAAGACAGCAGCCACTTAGACAAGAATGAGGGTAGATTTAAATTGGTTCACTTAGGTGATATCTGTAGAAAGTTATCAACTGTCTACTGACTCAGAATGAAAATGTTCAATGTTGTTATATATTACAAGTTTCTCTACTGAAGACATGCAGGCATGCCCATACACACCCCCACANCCCCCCACACACACATTTGGTTATATTTACATAAAAAAGCTATGATTTATTTCAGATTTCAAGGCAAATGTGGTTTCACATTCTTCAATATTTCCATGTCTAAACCTCAATAAAATTTCAGTTACTCACAGGTACCCATGTATATAAAAGAACATAACAGGTAACATTTTGTACTGTCATTTATTTATGACTAATAAGCATATTTGAGAAAGAAACTGACTCTCAAGAATACAGGTTGAGATAGCTCCTGAACCACTAGAAGATAGAGGTTAATAGTTGGACTCACAGCTAAAATTAAAATAAACCATTGACCAGTGAGTTGGAACCATGGCTCATATTTTGTGGTCATTAACATATATCATGACCCTTTCACAGGCACCTTTCAATATGCTCCTATTAAAAGTCTAAAGGAAAAATGACTAGCATTTTAGGTGCAAAGAATCTTCCCAGATACTCCAGTCACTTCACTTAGAACCCCACAACTCCCTGTTCATAAATCAAGCCGAAGTTTAAGGCAGCCCTTTTAAACCTTCCTTGATGTAGTTTGAATACTGGCAAGCTACCATCACGAGGCTTCACAACTCAATCTTTAATCTCTGGTAGATTTGAATTTCTATTTCAGCAAGTTTTAACTTGTTTAAAAATTATTGCTTGGCTACGGAAAACCAGGAGAACTGATTTAAAGAGGCAGCACATGGATCACCACTGTGGCAGACCAACTGGAGAAACAGTTTAGTTACTTTGATCATATTGTTTCAGTCTTTTTAACTCTACCAATAAAGTACTGTCCTTTAGTGTAAACGCTGTTTGCTGAAGGTTCAATGTTTGAATGCAATTAACTAAGCAACATTTGTCCTCTGTCACTCAGTGGCACTTTATAATAATCCAGGTTCAACAGCCACACTGCAGACATTTTCTTTTACCTAGAGTATATGAGACCCTTCCAGATTTCAACATGAAGCGTTAACCTAGCATCTGGAACTTTTCACCTCTGAAAAGCCCAAGTTAGAAAAGACAGAGTGAGTTTGCAGAAAAGGTACAGGTTTTAAAGATGTGTATTTCAAAGAATGACAATAAAGTGTTTCTTTTTTTTTTTTTTTTTAAAAATGGGCTCTTTCCTGAAGCAAGGCGAACAAGTACTAATACATCTTTAGTTTTAAAAGCACAAATGTTAAATTGAAACCTTTAAAATATTGTTGACTGATCCATCACAATTTCAGCATTTGGTTAAGTTGAAATTCCCTTGGAAAATTTTAGAATTTCATTTGCTGTGGAACTAGACTAGTAAGCAGATTTAAAAAGAAACTGACCCCAAACACACACACTCAACTAGTAAAGGAACTGAGCCACTGGAAGACAGAGGTCAATGGGTGGACTTGTGGCTGAATTCTTTACAGCCCAGTGTTTAGTGCAAAATAAATTAATACTGTCAGACACTAAACAGAACAAAACAGCGCCAATGAAAATGTTAACCAAAGACATTTACAAACTACAGATTTGCTGCAAGTTAAGTCAGCATACCAAGAACAGGTCAGCGAGTTAGTGTCTCACCCCTTACCACCCCAAGTACTGTCATATCCCCCAAGAAGTACATGCTGAGTACACAGCACACATTTATACTCTGTATTAGTCAGAGAAAAGACAATCTAGGAAGAAATGTCCAGGGTGTTGCTGATTTTCTCTGTTCAACCAAAGGCTGAATAACCAATTAATCAGTAACCAACACAGGATGGCAAAGCACTGACNGCAAGTCGCCAATTTCAATATTTTATGGTTATATTCCCTCAAATTTTCTGACTTCAAATTCAGAAGAAAAAAAAACATTAAAAAGGGAGCATCATTACCTGATGCTCTCTGTTGTAGCCTATAATCAAAGTAATAAAAAGAACTACATTTTGTGGGATTTTAAAAGTAGTAGCATGATGTGGCTATAACAGGATAATTTAAATGCCTCCTACCCAGGGATGTAAAACAGAATGGATGCAACCTTCTTTCTAAATACATAATTATACAACTATTTTTCAGGGTTATAATGTCTCTGGTAATTATATAAAGAATACAGAAAAATATAATTTTGTAGCTTTTTGGCTAAGTAATTGAAACAAAGTAAAATGATGTAGACANAAAATATCATGAGACACACTATGTTGTACACTAATTTAAAAATGAATACAAAGAAATTTCATTGTCTAAAATAAAATATATAATTTTTGTATCTTTTTCACTGTTATTTTTTAAAGTAAGATTAGTGAGTGAGTAACAAAATGTCAGTTTCCGTTGTTTTGACCAATTCAAACCACCGGATGTTTACTGGACACCTATATAGTTAATATACTATGCATACTTGCTAAGGAAATTAAAAATGAGTTTGATGTGTCTGCTCATAGGAATTTACAGTTCCCTAATGGGGAAAAAGTACAAACCAATGAGCAGCAGCACTCAGTAGGAGAATGATAATGTTAATGATCAAAGGAAACTCTGTGTGTGTATGTGTGTATGTGTGTGTGTATGTGTGT
>LZPO01087933.1:0-17258 GCA_001675575.1 Neotoma lepida | reverse complement strand
AATGAAGAAGATGGTCCTAGCTGAGGGTCACAGCTTTTGTAAATAAAAAAAATAATAAGTCAAAAGAATAACACAAAGTTTCCTGTAATATACGGAAAGCCATGAGTTCACATTGCACTGNCTTTCAAATCCAATTCCACGTTACTGTTTCCCTGCATAATACTGTCTGAGGAACCAGTGCAGGAAAGCACAGGTNATTCATTCTCTGAGAAGTTACATTCACACATGCACAACATTTAACTGTCAATGATTTTTAAAGCATCAAGTTGATATAAGTCGAGTATTAGTTTATTCTGGAAAAACAAGAAGGGTGGGGAAAGTAAGATGCATGTTCTGTTCCCTCAGCAGCAATATGTCTATAAACCACTGTGACAAATACATAAATCAATAGCAGAGACCAAAATCCAAAGAAAAGAAACTGAGGAAAGTATTTTCAACATTAAGATGCTGAGGGAAAAAATTATGAGTGTTTTAAATATTGCATTTTGCATCAAGAAAATCTTTATTTGTAAATGATGAACTATATATTACATATCATTACATATCATTAATAATTTTCAATAAAAGCTATTCATCTTATGAAAATAAGAACAAAATCTTAACAAGGACCAAAATTTCTAAGATTATTTAATTTTTTTTCTAATAAAGACCTTTTTTTCCAAATCAAAATAAATAAATGAGTTCGAGGGCAAATAAAAAGGGGTTAACCTTGGGCCTTCACATAACAAATCACGCATTCTACTTTAAANCTNTATCAGTTTTAAAATAGGATTAGAAGAGATAGTACAAATGCTAAAATAGGAGCAAACACATCCGTTTCTACATCATTTGACATGAATCCTCATGAACTGAAATCGGCCTTTGGAGTGACTGCCTCGGAGAGGTTCTTCACCAACAGTCAACCACATGCAATGAGAAACAAAGTGTCAATAATCAAGCAACAGGACAAGTAGATTTGTTGCATAAAATATGTAAATATTATTCACAGACAGCGCCAGATGATATCTAGTGTTTTGATGGCTTCGGATCACCTATCTGTTCTGCCCCCTCAATCTGAGTGACCACTAGTCAACAGGTATCCAAAGGGCATGCCAGGGCTGGGCAGGTACCTGTGGTTTCAGTCTAAACAACCTGGCATACCCACCTGCTTTCAATTTGCTTTAAACCTACAAGTACCATCCATCTTCACCATGCTTTGCCAACTCCTTATTTTCACTTTTTTTGTCTATTCTTAATTTGCACTACATTTCTTTTAGTAAACAACTTACAGACATTTAAATGGCAACAGCAAAAACAAGAATTAGCAGTCAGCCTCCCTGTTGAAGAGTTTATGCTTGAATTTTCTACCGGAACTTNAATGGAAAAAAAAAGAAGTAAAAAAATTTAAAAATTAATTTTAAATGAGATTAGAAAAAAAGAAGAAGACTGTGATAAAATTCCAACCACGAAAATATTAGCTGAGGGTGCCATTTATTTGTATTGTTTCCAAAAAAAATGTATATGGCTGTGTGTTCATAAGTTATCAATTTTTGGACTGCANTCTTTGCAGTGGTACCTGAAGAAATAGCTAAGTTCAAATGACAATAGAATATTAGCTTCTATATATCTCTATAAAAACAGTGGCTTACATGTTTGTCATAATGGTTTATCTCTAAAAATGTCATGCGACATTTTTAATTGCATGCTCTTCTGTTCCATTTGCTTATTCTAATTTATGGAAAACTCAAACAACAGCTGATATGGTGATTAATAAAACCTTCTCCACCAGTAACGGCCAACATTTCCACAAATGTCTGCAACAATTTTTTTATCAAAAATAGATAAATCAATTTAAATTCTTGGCAATTAAATGTATTATATCCACAACAATGCCTGTGGCACTTTCTAAAGTGATAGACAGACTTCAGACAGAAGAGTTTATGGATGAAAGGGAAAAGCTGTAGACACTCCTAGAAAGGCAAGGCTCTGAAAACAACCTCAAAGTCCCAAACCAAAAAGGCCTGCAATTGTTTCAAATACACCTAATCATTCTGCTGATTTGGGACGATTAAAACTGATTACTTAATTAGGCAATCATTAGGCTTCCAAAAACACTGACAGAAACAGGGGAGTTCAGAGAGCCCACCTTCACCTGGAAATGGCAGTCCTGCAACCCACTGCAAACTTTCTGCATCTGCCTCTCTGTATAACCTGGGCAAGACAGTAACATCTAAAGCCTGGCGGCCTGGAGCTCGGGAACAAAACAGTTTACCAGGAAGGAAATGATGCACTACTTTCAAGAGGCTGGATTTCTAAACTACCTTAGAAGGGGCAGCTAGTGCCACTGACTGTCTCTGTGGACTCCTACAGAAGCTGCTGTCCTTGTGCTCTGACCACATGCTTGTATTAGCTGAAGATAATTAATGAAATTTCTACTCTGCTGTCTATCAGAAGCAGCAGCCTCCAAAATGCTTTCCAAAGTTCCTCACAGCAAAAACAGAAGCAGCAACAACAACCAAAAATATTTTCTGCTAGAAGCTCAACTGCAAGAGTCTGAAATATAACTTAAAAAAAAGAAAGAAAGAAATCCTGTTTGTTCTCAGAAGGGTTAGATGCTGGTTTAAGAACCTCACAGATTCAGTGTGAGAAGAAAAACAGAGTACTTTTTTTTAATGTCTCTTGAAATAATTCCAAAAGACCCTATAAACTCTCTATTTAGGAGAAAAGCAAAGCAAAGCGAGTCTACTCACATGCACAGCGTCCAAACAAAAGTCTCACCCTCTTCCAGGAAAACAACAATGAGATTGTATTACCCTTCTATGATTCTTTCATTTCAGACATGATTAATTAGCAAGTATTACACTCCTCAAAACTCCCACCACTCTCTTCCTGCTTATTTAATAGAGTACATGAAAGAACAAGCGACCACCAGCACTGTAAGGCAGGTATCCAAAAACTCCATCTCAAAGAAATACTTTTCTATGTTTGCTTCCAAAAATAAAGCAAACTGCTTTTAGCTATCTTTACAAAATATTTGGCGGGGGGGAAACTGGGTCATCATTTTAACAATGTTTTTAAATTTTGAATAATGCATGCACTGTATTCAGAAAAATGTGCCATGCTTAATGTGGTACCCCTATTTTCAAACTGAGACTCCAAATGACTCATATGTCTGTATAGTTTATATTGATAACCAACCACATGCAAAATTAATAAACAATAGCAATGGTACATGCAAGAATGTTTGGGGATAGAGTTTAAGAGGAAATAAAAACGAGTGCTTTGCCAAATAAAAGTTAGTCACAATTACAATGAAAACCACCAACAGGAGTAAAAGAATAAGGAGAAGAAAGAACACAATATTTAAATGAATGAAAACTGCTGACTCTTAGTATTGTTCCAAACACTCTTTCAAAATAATTTTCCTTGCAAACAATCTCTTTTCAAAATGACCATATTAATCAAGAAGCTGCCCATAACTGAAGGTATTATAAATGTATGGTGGAACAACCATCAATTTATAAAGCCTGAGATTTCCCCCTGAAACCTTTACCAACTGTGATGGCTAGAAAACTTCACACATAGTACGGTACTAACAAATAGATCTTGTTGGTTCCAGGAAACAATTTTTAAAAAATCTATGTTGGTCAAAAAATCTTTCTTTTTCTCCCTGTTGTATTAAATTTAGGATCAAAAGCATCAAAGAAGCTTCCACCTCAGACCTAACTTTTAGAGGATCAATGTGACAAGGCAGCCCCTGATAGATGTTTCTCTTGATAAACGACTTGTTCAAAAGAGACATTGTAGCTTTCATTTCCTGACCACAACACACTTTTAATTTGCAACAGCAGAGCTGCTGAGTGTGGGCACTTGCCCACTTCGTAGCCTTTTAGGTTTGTGGCTCTGGTTCCTTTAGGCCACACATTTAAGATAAACAAAATCTAAAAACAACCAAAGTGATAGAAAATAGAAGCCACTGATGCCCTTTAATTCATATATACATGTGTCTACTTTCTATACACATGTGTATATATATATATGCATGTATATACGTACACACAGACACTACCAGATTTCAGTGAATGATAACAAGACTTCTGAACATCATTTGANCATCCGGCATTTAAACACACAGAGAAATAAATTATCTGACTATTACTTAATAGTAAGCAAAATGTAGTCTTGGAGCAATTTACATACTAAAATTTGCTGTTACACGCCTTCAATGGTATTGTTGGCTGTGCATGTTTTTACTTATTATTGCAATAATGAGTATTACCACTATCCAGAAACCATGTTTAAGTATCAATACGGTGAACAGTCAAACCATCCAATTTCTGCTCTCAGCACACTGTCCGAGCTCCGATTTAAAATTTATAAATGTAATATCCTCCTGATCACAGGCAGCAGCCCAATCTGCTCTGAATATATATTACAGCTTTAACATCACAGAGGGAAATCGCCCATCTGGCAATCCCATTCGCTCCAACAGCTCCAGGGGAAAAAAANGCTGTGCTCTCTCCTCCTTAAAACATTTCTCAGGGCAAATTATGTGCATCTAAAATAAACAGTCTTCTTATTGATCGATTCANAGTCAACAAGTTCCAAATGCAAAATCCAATCAAATCCTTCCTATCCTGCAAGTGTGGTGTGTGTTTAGTCCTATAGTCAGCAGAGCTCAGGCAGAAGTGCTTGNCGCGCTACGAGTCCTGAAGTCCCTTCCCTAGTATTCTCATTTGTGTTATGAGAAAGCACTGGCCAGGGCCACACTACAGATGCCTGGCAGCTTTGCCCCTCTCTCATTTCTTTCTTTTATTTCTGTCCCTCCTTTCATTCTTTTAAAGAGAAATCCAAGGGAAGGGGAAAATGTAACAACAACAAAAAACCAGTTTAAAGTGCACATATTCTTTGGTCATGCAACATACTTTCCCACCTTTTTGTTGCTGTTGTCCCCTTGTAGTCTTAATTGAATATCATGAAGTATACACACAGCACAGCCACGAGAGCTATTGAAAATCCCCTACTCCATTTAACTGACTTTAAAAACAAAAAAAAACAAAAAAAAAGAGGAAAGAGTGATTTCATATCAAGTCAATTCAGTGCCTGATTATTTAATTCTGTCACAGGTTAAAAGTAAAAATCACTGACAGACAGACAAGTGAATGGCAAAAGGAGAAGAAACTGTCACTGTTTCTTATAAGACATTAAAGACTGGAGTAATCAAAAAATATGCACTTACATATCTTTATTTTCATTTAAAAGATACACCTTCACTCACTCACCCAAAGGGGGGGGGATCCACACAGACGAACCGATTACTCCAGAAAGTGCAATCAAGAGAGCAGACAGTCAAATTCCATTAATAGGTTGAGAAAAAAAGAAAAAGAAAATTCCATCTAGTCCTGTGTGTGTACATATATATGTATATATATATGTGTATATATGTATATATATATATATACATTAGTTAGTAATCTTTACCCCACACTCCCACCCTCTCCATCCAGCTGTCCCCCACCCAAAAGCAACAACAAAAAATATCCCACCCTAAGTTAAACTAATTTACATACCATTTGACTTCAGCCCTATAGAGAGCATTACTAGAAACATGTAACTTCAAGATTAGAGCTAAAACCAATGAAAGTGTCCTGTCCACAAGTAATGTATTAATCGAAACTAAAATACATAAACAAGTGATAGTAAATGCAAAAAAAAGCATAGTGACAGATTAAAATAAACAGATATAAACATATTTAAAAATAACTATACATCGTGAGCATCTGATTCCCAAGCAGTCTCCAATGGTTTTATCATGCTATTTAATTTGTCTTCCCTATTTAAATGCAAAGGAAGTAAATTCCAAAACTGACATACCATAAACACTGGTGCTACTGATCATTTCTTGCTGGTAGCACAAAAAGCTGAATTGGATTTCTCACAAGCAGGAATTCCAAAGGTTGCTTTTCATTAAAGCCACTTTTCCTCTCAGCTATCAAATGTCACTGCCTTGAAACGTGGGCCCTTTCGTCAGGTATTCATTTAACCTACATGCATATAATTAAGGGGGAAAGCAACATCAACAAAAAGGGGATCTCAGATCACAGGAGAAGAAAGAAAGGAAAAAAAGCACATGACCAGGAATGCAAGTCCATGTCAATTTCACTCACTCCCATTGAAACTAACAAGAGCTCCGGGGAGGACGGTAATAGGATCAGTGGATTGTATATACCATTAAATTATACATCTTTCTCTCCCGTTCCTTGCCAACAATACGCCCACCACGCTGTACCCCCTCCCGGATGATGTGCTTACATTTTTCTGCAACCGATCCTCTGACATTTTTCTCGATACCCCAGCCACGAGATTGTAATTTAACCTCAACTTTTTGTGTGTGTGCAAGATTCTTATTTACACTTCGTATTTACTTAGAAGTTAGTTCCCGAAGAAAGTCTAGCCCCACCCTATGGCTCCGCTTTCTTATTTTTTTATTTTTTGAAGTAAAAAGATAGTAGTAAGTAAGCCCAATATCGCGAAAAGCGAGATTCTTGCAGTCACGAACTCTTAATCCCATACTATTGTTACAATGATTAAGCTGCAGAAATATGCATCATAATGTTTCAGGGCTACTTTCTACGGAGAAATTAGACAGCAGGTTGGCGTACAGAACAGAAACGAATGCAAATTAAATTTACTGTTTACGGCACAACTCAGAGACCTCTTCTCACTACAGGTCTTGGATCTATCTATATTCTTTAAAAATAAAACANAAACAAAAAATTTAAACAGATGGTAGAAAACTATGAAGCTCTTCTTACCTGGACGCGCGGAGCGAGCTCCCGATAGGTTAGCGTAGCATCGATCCGATGTGTTTGCTGATGAATGGAAGCTAGGGTTAAGTGAAGGTGCCTATGATTTGAAATCATTCCAAGTTTTTGAAGGGAAGACGGACTGCAGCCTCTGCCATGTTGGAATTTCAAACCCAAAACAGCTGCTTGGAAAGAGCCAGCATGCCAGAGGCTGAGCGCAGGCGCAGAGCGCCGCCGAGCCAAATTCAAATCACTTTCACACTAAGAGCCAAAGATCAGTTTTCAAAGGAGAGAGGGAGAAAGAGACGCAGGCGGCCGCGCGGCCGGGCGTCGGGAGGCAGTGGCGAGAGGCGGGCGTTGGAGCGCAGCGGGCCGGGAGCCCCGGGAGGGAGCGGCGGCGCGGGCCGGGGCTGCAGGGGGAGCGGAGGCGGGAGGCGGCGAGCGGCGCCGGGCCGCGGGCAGGGAGGGCGCAATGGCCGGCCGCCGGGTCATGTTACACGGCCCGGGCCTCGGCGGCCGCCCAGCCTCACAACCGCGTTCCCGCGGCCCGGAGGGGGCCCCGAGGTCATGCCGGCGCTCGGGGACGCGGAGCCCGGCCCAGCCCGCGCGCGGGGAGCAACGCCCCCGGGGGAAGCGGGCCCCGATATCCACGCGCGATCGCGCGCCCCCGAGGGCCCCTCCCAGGCCCTCTGGCCAGCGCTGCGACCCGGCCAACCCTCCCAGCCGCNGCGCGCACGGGACAGGACGCAGAGCCGGGACCTCACCCGCGCCCTGGTCCCCGAGGCCCCCAACACCAGCCAGAAAATGACTTTATCTGCTAGGGAGAGGCAAGTTGAGGAGGCAGAGCAGCGTGAACCCACTTCTCCGCAGCTGCCTCCCCGCGAATAAATAAAACCCTAAGTGTCTAGGTGTGCGGTCCCCTCTCGAGCTCCCNGGCTCCCCTCCCTACCTCCCCCAGGCGGCTCGGGCAGGGGAGAGCAGCGCCCGGGGGGCCCTCGGTGCGGGCTGCTGGTGCGCAGGCAGAGACCTGGGGCTTCAGCTTTCCCAGCCCCCCGCTATGGAGCAATCTGGGGACCCAGGAGAAGGAAGAGAGTCGGGGCTTTGTGGTGCTGGGAGCTGAGGAAGAATGAAATGTGCAGTTGAGTATGTGGCTCGCATCCCAGGGAGCAGTGCCGTGCTGATTGTCTGTGGCTGAGATAGCCTTTTGTTCGCAACATAAGGTTTAAGAAACACACACACGTTTTCTGGGGTCTCTTGTTAGATGTAAATGTGCTGCATCCAGACGCTTACTATGCAGTGTAAGCTCAGTTGGTTTACTAATCACCCGCCCCACCCCCAAACAATCAGGATCATTTGAATGGGAACCTCATTCAGACTTCTAGGCTGAGAGGATTGCCTTCAACCTATTTCATCCTAGACTAGCCAACCATCCAACTGAGATAATAAAGCAAACAATAACATTTGATCATGATGTCTACGAGATAATGTGGCCGGCAAAGTTCTTAAGGAATTGTAATGAGAGAAAGAAAGAGTTGGGTAATAATTTCTCTTCATTTTCATTAAATATGACTTTAATAGATAAATGGCGAGTTTATACTTTGGCCTGGTGGACATCCAGTCCTCTATATTTCAACTAAGCTAAGAATGAAAGAGGCAAATTATACATTCGACCAAGAGGCCATCTAGCTGCAAATGTTACCTTTGAAGGTTGGAGCTGAAAACGCACTTGTTTAGGGCGAATGCCCTTCCTAAGTGTCCGCTTCTCTGCCAGCTTCTCTCGGCTGGGCTTTAATAGATGAAATTGCTGCTTTCATAAAAGGCCAAACATATACTCAGAAATTAATTTCATTCTTCATTTGAGATTTTCTTGCATCTCAACAGATGCATTTATCACAATCAAAAAAATTAAATGGTTAAATCTGAGCAGATGACAATTTTCGAAAGCAAAAGCTGGCCTGCCAAAAAATAGTATTTGTAAGTAATGATATTTCTATTTGGAATAGATTTTGACCTTCCTGCACTTTTTTTTTTCAAACAAGGATTGGAAATAAAGCAGAAGAACTTTATTCTGAGGCATCAGAAAACACTAAATTGCTTCTCTTTACATTTTAGAAGACAGCATTTAAAACNATNCTAGGAAAAGTTGTTCACTGGGTTTTGCCACAAAGAAATAAGTGTAGGAAAGTATCTGTGGGTCGCTGTTGGAGAATGTGCAGGTGATTTTTGTTTTAATCTTCAAATCACTCTTAATTTCGTTTATTACCCATTTGTGAGGTGGCACACGGAAGTCTCCTGCACATATATAAATGCTCTCTGTGCCAGACGGGCAGGACTGCTCTGTCCTTGTCTGCTTAATCTCAAATATCTATCTATCTATCTATCTATAGATAGATAGATATGTATAATCTCGAATATATATATATATACACACATACATATCTAAGAACTAATCAACCTTCAATACTAAATTCCTAAGACTGAAATTAGAGTTCCTAGTCTCAGAACATATATATGTGTATGTAGGTATGTATATATTACACCATACACTAGAAACAAATACAATGCATTGGCATGGCAGACTTAAGGCAATTCATTAGCATAATCTAAAACAAAATATTCCCTAGCCTTTAAAAGGGAAAGAGAAAGGTATGGTGAGCAAAAGTTCATTAATAGATAATAACTAGCACTTTCTTCAATTTCCTTATGTTTTCATTGAAATATTATTAAATCCATTATTCAACCTACCAATGAATATAATTTAACTNTGAAGTTACAAAAAGAGAAAACTATTCAACAGAGCACTGCCTGTATTTACAGAGTTTTAAATTNTCCAAAAATCTAATACACCGCAGAGGAAAAGGTTCTCACATAAAAGCATACACATTATGGAGTCACATATGTAATAAAAATCCACAGAGGATTTGTATTGAATGATTTCTAACTTTTACTTTTCTACATAAGCAAAAGTTGTTTTTCTCCAATTACTTTATGTAAAATCAAAAAAAATGTTTTTCACAGAGGCTTTATGGCTTTGCCTGCCATGTTTATATTTTTATAACACTCTCTTTAGTTATTGTTAAGAATAAATAGCATTGCATTGACCATCATATTTCATTCCCATTCATCATTAAAGCCTGCAAATATTGTCTGGCTGCGACTGATCTCCTTCTCTATAATATGTATTCCATAACTTTTCTTGCTAACCATGAGAATTAGAAATTGAGCGTTAAAACAGATTCATCTTCTTATCAAGGCAGCAGTTAATTCAGGAAGAACCAACTTGACTCATTTTTCCTGTTGTGCTTGTGACCCTCTGATTCATCTTTATTTTTTAAATGGTAGAGACATTAAAACATAAACAATTATATTTGAACAAGTTGCATGTCTATGTGGTACATCCTGGCTAGGGCTTTTTAAGAAAATTAGAAGGGAACAAGCCTGACTATTGTTCTCTTTGAGGATGAGTATGTGACCTACCATAGATGTGAGCGTATATAGTATGTTCCTCAAGCTGAGAAAGAATTCTTTCCCTCCTCCTCATCCACAAGGTAATCTAAGCAATAACAAAGGTGAAAAGTAAGACAACAATGAAGGAAATAACTGAACATGATTTTGCAGATGGCTGTCTCCTGACCCTTACTAGACTAAGGGAGATCTAAGCTAAGGAAGGTTCATGTCACGGACAGGAAAGTAAGATGACCTNAGGCACAGGTGGGAAAAAGGAAACAAATATTGGATGTCATACAGAATGGCAAGCATGGTGGGCTACTGTAGACAGTTATCATAAAATGCTATACATAATTTAAATTTTAACTACTGTATTTCAATCTGAAACTTATGTTTGATATATTTTCATAAAATTGACTAGTATCTTCTAAACTATTTAGTAGCCATTGATTAAAATCTAGGCAATCTAGGTTTTATTTTAAGTATGTCTTCCAGCAATGAAAATTGTCATGCAATAGTTTTAATGCATCTTTAGAATTGAAGATTATTTAAAGGATCATTGTCTGCACTTGAATTCAACTAAGGTGATTCAGAAATTTTTATCCAACCCCCTCCCTCCATGAGAAGCCAGTATACACCTTGACCTTATTGAGTAAAATTACTGAAATTGTTCAGAATTACACTTGAATGCAGACACTGTCAAAAGGGGCTAGGATGCTTCATATAGACCCTTACTGACCCGGCGTATGCTGGGATGATAGTCACCTGAAATAATCTTTCAGTTATACAGACGTGTTTTTCAGACAGTACATGATAGTATGTTTTTCAGTTTTTCATTCACATATATTTGAAGTATCCATATGTTTGCCACCTCTGACTGTCTTTTCATGGTTCTCATATTCATTCATAAAGTGCATACTGAATTCTTAGTGTGGCTAAAGATACTGTGCTAAATTTTGCAGATTTAAACAAAACTGATGTTAACATGTTATGCATAAAGTCATAAATATAGCTCAAAGTATATATTGGAAGTGCATTTATAAAAGATTCTGAGCAGAATGGGNAAAAGGGAGCTATGATTTGCTTTCTGTTCATGGAGGGGAACAGTTTCTCTGGACTTAGTGGTCTCANTATCTTCCAAAGCATAAACCACTGCGGTTTGCACACATTATCCCATTTCTCCCCTCTGTTTCTCTTGCCCTTCTGTCTTTGGCTTGGGTTAATTCCTCCCTCCTTTTATATAGGCTAATTTGCTTCAGATTTTTAATATTTACCTCCTCTAATTTAGGGACCATTCTTCTAGGCTNTCATCAGAACCTATATCTTTATGCCCCTTCACCTCTGTTTAAAAACACCTCTATGTTTGGCTCTACTATTAGGCAGTAAGCATCCTGAGGGCAGGCAGGCATCCATCTTCACTTTTCTTAATTAAATGCTTTAATAGGCACTGAAAATTGTAACTGTTTGTGAAAAATGAATGATTCATGATAGAAGAAGTAGAGATGAACCAAAAACAAAAATTTGTGGATGTTTGCTAGAAACTGTTAACTCTGGTCTACCTGTATCTCTGTGACACATGGGCTGAATGGGAAATGTGTATAGAAATGAGAAATGGTGATGGATTATGGAGCAGCAGAAGTGGGGTACTAGTCAAGAGGCCTGCATTTCAATAGGTTGGTAACAGGAAATTCTGGAAGGTTTCTAAGCAAGGGATTTATGTGGATTCAACCCTGCTTTGAGAAGATGGATCTAACAGAATCAGAAATGGGGAAAACAGCTGTAAAGTTATTGCAATCATCTAATGTTTTCTGGTCCCTCAAACTGTCAATGTTTCTGGAACGTTCAGTGATATGCTTCCTTGCTTTTTTTTATAGAGGGTCTATTTGTATTGATTGTTCAATACTCCCCATCTATTTTGTAATACTGCAAAATGTCAGTGTGTTTAAAGGCATTCATTTAATGTCAAAGATATAAAAAGGGACAATACATTGGAATTGAACTTTTTTCCCTTAAGCTGAGCGTAGTCTGCCTACCCATTATTCTGCTTCCCTCCCTGTCCAGTGCTTTACAATTAGTTCCAAGCTTAGAAGAAGTATCATTTTAAAGAGAAGTAATGGGCGAATATAAGGAAAATTCTTCCCTGGCATCTGTCTGTTTAAGCAAAGCAAGCAAAGTGAAGTTGGTTTTGAAACACTGAATACAGCACAGACACACATTTCCTTCATTTAGAGTATATTAAAGTTTCTTAAACAGGGTTTTTAATTCATTTAAGACAGCATTAGGTTAGGTGGGCTGTTGGTGCTTTGAATTAATGTGCAAGCTGTTAATCTCCATAGACCTGGATTTAAAATTAGACAAAGCAATAATTAGTTTGGCACCATCATTTCACTACCCAGAGGGTAATAATGTAGGTCATAAAATACTACAGCATGGCACAAGTTTTTTTTTTTTTTTTCTTCTGCAAAACAAGGATCTGGTGTTACTTGGTAAAAGAATACACACACGCACGCGCGCGCACACACACACGTATGTGTGTGATTCTTACTGGAAAACACAATAGTGTCACTTTTGATGTATGTTTCACTATTCCTAAAGTGATGGAGTTTCAGAAATTCTAATCAGGTTTTCCCAGTTTAAGGTGAGGCTCGCTCNCTCTTCTGAGTGATACAAAGAAGCTGTGCTTGCTTCACTCAGTGGCTGGGTTTTTGTTTTGTTTTGTCTTTCTCTCTTTACTATTCTTTCCATAGTGCATTTATCCATTTACTCACAGAATTAAGATATAATTTTGTATTGACACCTCATTTTACTGTATTTTCCCCACTAGTTTGCCATTTCATTACATTAANAGACTGGTTTGCTATAATATTTTTAACATATAAAAGTGCTGCATTCAAGTAAGTGCTTACCATACATACCTTGATTTGTTTTCATGGCAAATGACTACTGGCAATATTAATAATTCAAGAACAGAAACAATGAAAATACAGAGGTATTACATTTGGAAACTTCTTCCTGTCAATCATCCTTGCCAGATTCCCATTTGAACATTCTGAAAATGAGGAAGACATTGGGTCTAGCCTTAAGTATGAGTAATAGTTTTCTGTTNCCTTACACTGTTCACCTCAACTGAGCTTTTAAAGCACAGGTATCCTGGGTGTTTCTATATGGCTTAATATNTCAAGCCATGAAAAAATACTTTAATATTGAATTGAAAATATATTTCATACAATATACATGTTCAGATTTTCTGTTTTACATAAAGTAATATGCAAGCACCTGTTTGTATCTATAGAGACTGTTCAATGTATCAGATGAGTACATTCACAAATCATTTAAGTTGAGCTGTTCAAGTGATGTGAGCCACTGATACAAACTTGCTAATGATAATTATAGAACTGATGCTGATTTAGTCATTTCAAAAAAGCCACGGAGGCATAATTAGTGTCTGAATGGCCTCAATATTGCATTATTAGGAGGCTAGGGTGAAACTTAAAATGAGAACATCAAGGCTGATAGCAAAAAAGAAAACATGAAATACATACATAATTCATTCTTTGATATTATAAAGGTTTGTAACCAGAAACAATAATTTGCAGAAAGCATCTCATGTAGTAGAGCCAACTGCAATCATTTGGTCAACCTGTTAAAGATCAAATAGTATACTCTTAGCTATTCTCAGTGGTGTCTTTGTAATAAAGTAGTAGCAAACAGACATTGTTTGACTCTGGTCACTTTTAAAGAATGTTCAGTTTATCAGTAGGGACTTTAATCTCAACCTTAATAGAGTACAAAAGCAGCCTTGTTCCAGTGCTGCTCTTCTTAAGGCCACAAGGCATGTGCACTTTTTTTTCTTTTTTAATTTAAAAGACAAAAAATGAAATTCTCCTTCTGAGAATACTAAACATTGTATTTTTCCCCAGAGTGTTTACATTCATCTTTCCTTTGTAGAAGCCTTTCTTCCCCCTTTTCTTGCTGTTAACATGGATAATCCACCACACTTCACAACTATTAAGGGAGTAAAGACAGAAGACAGTACAGAACATTAATAAAATATCCCCTGCTTGGGGACTCTGCTGGGTTGACCATTGTCAAGTCACCTATGATGTTGGTTGGCTTGAGCATTTTGGCAGAAAAGTCACCCCTTTTGGCACTATAACCCATCAAAAGTCAATCAATATGAAGAATGATATCCAGATCATAGAAAACATAGCAATAGACTGTACTGTTAGCCATTCTGTTTCCACATCAGAATGGTATCCAGGTCACCAGACAGAGACATCTTTACATAACATATGTCTAATAGCTAAATGTCTGCTTCAGTCAGGTAGTAATGACTGTTATTTTAGTTTCCCCAAATAACAAGGTCTGAGTCACCATGCATAGGAAACTCCTGAGCTGCACATAATTATTGTCCTTCATTTTTAAGTGAAATATCTTGCTCTCAGAACAATCAGAGTTCCAAATAACTAGGAAGAGAGAGGAGAGTATTAATAATGACAATTAATCAAGAACAGAAAAAAATCAACCCTTGAACGTATTGGTGAGAGGTGGTATTATGTGGATCTCACACACACACACACACACACACACACACACACATATATATACACATATATATGTGTATGTGTATATATATGTATATATATATACATATATATTTCAGAGGACCAACTATAAAGGAAGGGAAATGCCTCAAAGACAGCTGCATTATCAAAACCCACCCCATTATGGGTGACAGCTCACAAAAATTGGAAACCTGAAACACACTGCATAGCCTGCAGGCAGCTTAACAATTTGGAGAGTGTCATTTCCAGGTGACTCAGTTGGCTTGAACTTCTTCAAGTATGCCCATATCCAGTTTTATCATTCTAATATCTCACAAGTTGAGTTTTGGCTGTATGTTACAATGAATGTTGTAAGGTCAAATACACACACACACACACACACACACAGACACTGACATATACACAGAGACTAGTAAACATCAATAAGTCTTACTTCTATGACTTCTAAAACAAAATTAAGTTTTGCTTTCTAGCATTTAGCTAGCTCAAGATAATCTCAGTGTTTTTAGTTACTCAGTTTATTTAGCAATCTCCCTTCCTTTCTTCTCTCTTGGTGTGGACTGAAGGTCATGTTTTTGATGTTGACTCTGAAGCCTTTGGGTTATATTTTGTTTTTACCAAGATTAAATTCACTGTGCTCAGTCTTGGTGGTTTTGTGCATGCCTTAATTAGGTTTCCCCATNTGTGTCATGGAATCATAAGCTTAATGATCTAAATCACCTCTGTCCAAGGCATTCAATATTTATGTGTTCATGTTTTCCATGACCACTTAAATTTTCTCACCTGTTTTTCATCCCTGGGAGCTTTATAACCTTTGGAATATTTTTCTAAACCATGCTCCACATAGGCCCTTTGGAAGTCCATCTTCAGATCTACCTCATTTTGCATCCATTACTTCTATTCCAAAATGTGCCACACTTAGCACATCCTTTTTTTTTTTCATAGAAGAAAGGAATGTTTGGATCAAAATTGGATGGCACTCACAGCCTAAAGGGAAATTTAATTTTGATACAAAACAAGCAATCCGTGACCAGTCTAGTTCTACATCTCCTACTACACATCCTGTTATTCCATATTTGTGTCCACAATTCTCCTTCCACCACCTTCTTCTATGTTTCTTCTGCTTTCTCCACTCCAGAAACAACTTTTAATCTTTCCCTGTGTTGTAAAAATCATAGTTGATTCATCTTGTATTTTTCCTGCCCTATTATTTATTCATGAATTCTCTACATTCTTAAGGCTTTTTAACTTTAATTTTTAAGAAACATCTCCCCTCAAAGTTCTTTGTCTTTTCACCCTTGTTTTCCGAGGTTGTTTCTTTTTATGACTGAAACTTAGCTTTGATATTTTAACCCTTTTTTTTCGGTGAAACTAGAAAATGTTTCATATGAACTGATGTGATAAAAGGGGAGCAAGTGGTCCAAAATAGCTGGAATTTCAAAAAGGGAAGTGAAATCAGTTAATATCTCAAACCATGATCCTGTGAAATCATCATATGTGTATGCAAGCATCAAGTAAATTTTCAGAGAAATAGATTTTAAATCTGTTCAGAAAAGTAGCTTAGCTTTACTTACCCCGAACATTGTGCCTACATAGCATTTGGAACCAATTGGGTGTTGCTGCAGGTACATACTACTGTAACCCTGAACAACAAACACCTAGCCCTGAACAACAAACACCTGCACGGTGCCTTTTCTTCTCCATTCTACTGATTATTTTAGTGTTTGTAATTCCAACATCCTAGAAGTAATCTTTATGAATGAGCAAACTAGAATTTGTCCTCTATTAAGTTAAGCACTGTACTTGAATTTCCTGTTGTATTCAGGCACATTTAGGTTTTANATTTAAAAATCTGAGTTAAAAAAGGTATAAATAATTTCTACCACTGATGGAGATCTACTGGAATGCACAGATAGGAGTCCTGTTCAGATATATCTTACTCCAAAACACTCTTTTCTCTCACAGTCTGGTGCTGATTTTGCTCTTATACTCTCCTGAACGCCAGTCACTCTTGTATGGACATACCCAGAATCAGTGTTATGACTGCTAGGAAATTGCTCAATATTTTTCAGGCTTGTTCAGGCAAAATGTCCTGTCCTAATTAGATTTGAAGTCACTCACTCATGCTGTAAAGCCAAGCTGACATGCTGTGCAATGGCGTTCTTCTTGGTTATTGTTCAGTTAAACTAACAGGTCCAAACTCTGCTTTTTAAAAAGGTCTGTCCTTTATTAAATTGATGGGGGATGGAAGGACTCTAAGTTATACAAAATATGTTTATTTTTTCAACCATTATTCTTGATTTGTTTGGACAATGTTTGTGACCCAAATGGTGTGAGTTTCTCAGTAACTTAGTTTTCACTTTATTTTTCTTAGTAATGATCAAGTCATTCACATTGAAGTTGATCAGATCTGCTCACGGTCTTCATAATTATTCCATTTCATCATCTTCTTTTCTTTCCT
>LZPO01087932.1:30386-45598 GCA_001675575.1 Neotoma lepida | reverse complement strand
ATAACATTAAAAATGTAATAAAAATATATCACCTAAAGCCTGGCGAGATGGCTCAGAGGTTAAAATCTTGCAGAGGATGCAAGCTCGGTCCCCAGTGCCTTAGTCAGTTGGCTGCAACTTCAACGGGGACCCAGGCCTCCTCTGAACTCTACAAGCACCTGCACCTCATGTGCACATATCCACACACACTCCAGAGACACATAATTAAAATTAAAAATAAATCTTTAAAAATACATGCCCACAGATTTGTCTCTTTGATCACACTAGAACCTGTCAAGCTAACCANCATCAGCTCTCACAGACTAAAAGAAGAAACNAGCAGGGAATTCCTAGANTAAGAGTAGTCCTATTTTCTACCCTTGTTGTTCAAACATTTCTTCATTCCATTCCCTGTATCTCCTGGGTATTGTCAGTCCAAAGGCTTAACATTTCCAAATTCCCATTCCAATATCTGAGCCTGCTCATTCTGGCCCCAAATGACAGCTACAGATACTCTGAACAGTACTCCTGCTCCTGGAGTGCTTTCCCAGTGACTTGGAGGGTCCCCCGTGCCCCAACTTCACCTCTTTATTTGAACCCCTGGATTCCAGCATTGGTATCAAGGCACAGGATTAACCTACCCACTCCTTCCTGGGTATTCCTCTTCATCCAGTTTTCCCAGAACTTTAGCAGGGCTTTTCATCCANGTCCAACCTCTTGAGTTCTCATCTGTCTCCGGATAGAGCTCCCCACCTTCACGTTTCCAAGGACCACTGCTAGCAGGACTGTGGACAGCATGGATTGCCTCCAGGGGGTCTGTTACTTAACTGGTAAAGCCTGGTTTCATTCTTACTGTTAGGAAATAAAAATAATATGGGTGCTTGCTTCGATATTAAAACTTTGTGGGAAGCACTTTGTATATATCAGGAAATGTACAAGGACCAGTGGTTTCTTTTTTCAGAGCTCTCATAGGACTATATCAGACAAGGCAGGGGACACAAATGAACAACAGCCACGTAGCCTCAGACTCAGGCACACCCACACTAAAACCAGTTGTTTCTTTTTCTAGGGCTGTGGCACAGCGAGGTATTACACCTGTAGTGTTTGCTGTAAGATTGATGGTTTCTTGCTTAGTTATTTATCTCATCCCCAACAGAAAAATGAGCGTGTGCCTCCTGTTTTATGCTTGCTACTGGAGTTTGACAAGAGGCCAGGGGGAAACTTCAAAAGAAAAGGACAGATGCCAGGAAGAGCGAGGTGGTGCTGTAAATAACGTGGAAGTGATTCCGGGAGAGCCTGGAAAGTGGGTGGACCGCTCACCATAACTCAGTGGCGAGGGCACAAAGCGCAGCCCTGGATGACAGCGAGTGTACCCTGGGAGGGGGGCATGTGTCAGCCTCGAGTCACAATATCCGTCACATTCAAATCCATCNCATGGTCAATGAGGTTTCTCAGTCTAAGAGTTCTAGAAAAAAAGAAAAACCACTAAGCAGGCAGGGGATGTTTTTGTGTTTTAACATANCAAGTAGTTAAAGGCTTCTTTGGGAAGCCCCCGACCCCACCCCAGCATCTCAGAGCCCATTTCAGCGTGAGGAGAGACTCCAGTCTTTTATTTCAGAAAGGAAGCCCACATCNGTGAGAACTGGGTTCCATCACTGCAGTTATTTCTGAGGTTAAACCAAATAAAACCTTCAAAAGTGTGAGTAACTACCCCGAATTTTCTTCTCCTGTCAGGAACACTAATACTAAATCAGATTTAGGATTGCAGATGCGAGAAATCATTGTAGAATTCTCTCTCCTATTGTTTCTTATCCCGAGAAATTCCTCATGGTCGACCCTTGGATTAGTAGCACTGCCTCTTCTCTTGCTGGGTCTCCAAATTAGTTAAGCTATCAGAACGGGCACTATTTAAGAGTCATCAGCTGGTTTCTATTGTTCTCAGCTGCCACAGGGGTCGATGCCAGCGAGATCGTGGAATGCCCACCTGACTCATTATTTTTCAACTGAAATCTCACCAGGTCTGTGGTGNATACAATGTCAGTTCNTACCAAGATTTATGTGAAGACACCGTTCCCTATCTGTAAAACAACAATTCCTCCCTGTTCAGCATTTCTAGGGACGAAGGAACGCGCATACGAACAAACAAATCCTCAAAGAAAATTCGTGCACTCTACANATATTGATTAAGATTAAACATAAAGAGGGCAGGTAGCTTGTCCCAAGGTCCTGCAGAGACCAGGGGGCCACAAGAGATCCCAGTGCAGCTCTCTGACCCAGAGGCCCAGTCTCCTCATGGTCCTTGGAGTCCTTCAGGGTCTGCCTCAACTCTACGGGGAGAGGTNAGCCAGAGATGTACACTCNTTCAACATGCTTCCGTTTGTCTGTCCAGTAACTGAAATTGGTCTTAACACATCCCTGTCTGAGTGACACACATGACCTGGAATCTAAGGGGAAGTGGGGCGTCAACCAAGGAGGGCAAATGCTGGAGGCAGATACACAGAGAAGCCGCTGGGGTGCTGAGTGGGGCCTGAGAGNTGACAGAATGCTTTCTCAAGNGCAAAGCGTTAGAAGAGCGGCTTCACATGAACTGAAATGAACAGTGTTCGGGATTTAAAAAGAAAAGACACAATCTTAGCTTGTAAATTAAGTGCAGATATTTGGAAATGTTGCAAGATACAAATGGAGATGAGAGATTTTCAGTGTCTGGGTATGAAGCTTGGAGTTTTGTTTATTTACTTTTTATTTATTTATTTATTTATTTTTTAGGTAGAGTCTCACTCTGTAGCCCAGGCTAACCTGGAGCTCACTGTATAGCCCAGATTGGCTTCAAACTCCCTGCAGTCCTCCTCCCTGAACCTCCCAAGTGCTGGGATTATAGGCATGAACCTCTCTGCCCAGAGAAGCTTATGTCNTGTTTCTTAGGCAGAGGAAATTTGCTGAAAGAGTTAAGGAGTTGCATAGGCAGAACTCAACTGTGGAATGACGGGTGTGGAAAGAGTCCACACCCATATAATTAAATTCTGGGGAAATGCCCAGAAGCCAGCCAGAAGAACATAGCTGAAGCCCAAGAGAGAAAGGGTGTGTGGGACTGTGACAGTATAAGAGAGAGTGTGGACAGTGACTGTCTACTTGGGGAAGGGAGTCAGGATGGGATTCTTTCTACAAATAAGGCAAGATAATCTGCTGCAACNGCATGCCCTCTTGCNAATTATATTCCCTAGAAACACAGTCCACCATGGATCTAAGCCTGGCAAGTACATTACATCTCTGTCAGCTCAGCTATCATTCAAAACATGAAGCAACACAGACATGGAAAATACCAAACGTTAGTCTAGAGAGANAGCTTGGTGGTGAAGTGCTTCCCTTGCAAGCATGAGGACCTGAATTCAAGTCCCAGACCCCATGTTTAAAAATATATATATAAGTGAAATGGTGTGTACTCATAATCCCAGCTCAGGGGAGGTAGAGACAAGCAGTCCCTTGGGGCTTCCTGGCCAGCCAGTCTATTCTACTTGGAAAAGTCTATGCTAATTCGATTTTGTCTCAAAAGCCAATGTAGTTTGTGCCTNAGGAATGACACCTGAGTTTGTTCCCTGGTCTCTACCTACTCACATTCACCTAGAGATGATCCTGGGACACACATGCGCACGCACGTGCACACACATCAAAGTCACTTCAGAGTCCATCCCTAGACATGATTCAGACTCACACAGAGGTGCCCCTCATTCTCTGGGACAGGAAAATATTGTGCTTCTCTCACCTAGCTAGATAACCTAGAGGTTATAATTAGGAAAAGATTATTTTTCTAGAATCATGTAGACATACATAAGCCAAGTCAGCCCTCTACAGTAAAGAAGCGGCTGGGTTCAGGTGGGGAGACAGCATGGAGAGAGACAAAGCAGGGAAAGGTGTAGTTATGCATGGCTTTCTTTTCAGTGGGCACGGCTAGCTGCTTTAAATACTGCACAGGCCCTCATCCTGTCCACCCCCCTGCCTGTAGCATGCACTGGGAGACAAGTGGATTTTTCTTTTTAACTTATTCTTTCATCTGCTCATCCCCAAATCACATCCAGAACACTACTGTGGGGAGACACTGGGATCTGGCCTCTGTCCTGACAAGTCAGAGTGTTACATGCCAATGTACAGAAGACTGTCTGCATCAAAAGGCAATGCCTGTGACTTGCACTGTAGCCCAAACCAGCCTGGTGATGTCCAGGCTGAGGCTGGAAGGCTAGCCCAGGGAACGCTTATATTTCTACCCCAGAAAGAAGGAATTGAGGTGACATATCAAAGCCCAACTCTTCCGTGTGACAGTATGTTTCTGGAATGGACTCTTCAATGGTAAGCAGAGGGTTCTGAGCAATAAAGCAACGAGTGGGGAGGCTAACACCCAGCAGCCCTTTTATCTGAGATGAGAAACAGGAGCTTACATAATAGAATCGGGGCAGAATTGTTCTGAGCGGTGTGAGTAGAAATGTTTTGCTGACTGCTGTTGCGATGGGGAACAGACTTTGCATATCATATCACCGTTTTTTGTTGTGTTTGGCATGCAGCGTTTCTCTGCTCTTGACTCTGAGGTGTGAGGGGGGGGGCTCTAATCATATGGCCTTGTGCAGATGCTCCATTTGCATTCCTATTAATCCAGGCCCTCCTGGAGATGCTGGAGCAGAGACACAGCATGCTTTGTGTTTGAACTTGTGAGAACCCATACCACTGCTTAATAACTTAATGCATATGTATAGCCTCCTCAGACAGCCCACTAGGAGGCAGAAGCAGGAGGTGTCACCAGCTAGCAGACGGCAGGGCTCTGCGGAAATATGTTCTGACAGGAAGGAGCACCTTCTGCAGTGGAGTCCCTGCATCTTCATCCCGTCTAGACACACACCTGCCTGGCTGAAAGCCTTCTTTTGAAAGCTTGAATCCAAAGCATGAGTTATCAGTGATCAGACATAGCTGGATGGGGTACCGAGGCCACCGCAGTATTTAACTTTATAAAATGGCAGAGTTTTTCCTTTTGTTTCAGCCATGAGTTAGGTGACATGGGGCTAACAGGGATCATATTAGGAAATAAGAGGGTGTGGCACTGGAAATCTACCTCCGGCACACATCAGTGCAAACTGTGGTTCCTCCTCTGACTAGACGCAAGATGGCATGGGGATGACTTTTCTGAGTCTTGTCCNTCTCTTCCAACAAAGAGATGGCAGCTTCACGACATTGCAGGGTTGTCTTGAGAAACTAGGGGCATACAGTGGCATTCCACTCACAGAGCCCTCCTTGATGAGTTGGGGTTATCATGACGTCATGTGCAACTTCCTGCTTCTGCTGGTGGACCCTCTCCTGGACTGCCTTGCAGGGGTAACGAGAGAAGGGCGAGGTGCAGAGGTGCACTATTGTGCTTGGGGCCTCTGGCCTTATCTGAATGACGCATAAATCCACTGATCCAAGGAACCCTCTCTGGAAATCCAGCAAAGAAAACATAAGCTATTGTTTTTAAATGGACACAGGATTTCCTTCGGCCTTTTGAATTTTATTTTGAAAAGAAAAAATCTATGAAGTTGGCAAACATGAATGAAAACTACTCAAACTTATTCTAAAAGTGTCTGAGGTAAGGCCAGTGGAGACACCTCAACAGCAACCCACATTTCTGCCAAACACAAGATTCATTTTCAAGTGGTGACCTCACATAGCACCTGCAAGAAACCCGCACCACCCATTAAGATTTCCAGAACATTCAATGGCTAAAATATATTCTTCCCTCTACCTTTCTTTCACTTTCTAAAACAAGCTGTGGTGTTGTTTTTGAGGTTAGAATTACTCATTCCTAATTCTCATTTTATTCACCACTTTTTCCAAGTTTTTATGTCCTGCTTACAGATAGGGTTCAACATAATGCCTACAATTACTTCATAAGTAGCCAGTAGGCAAAGGGTGAATCATGGATTGTCTTCTAACTGAGAAGTGGTACCTCATAGGCCTGTCAGTGCCAGCCTCAAAGGTGACAGGAAAGAGGGTTAATGAAAATCACATCGATGGCTCCTGACATGTCTCTGGGAAACTCCACTACAGCAATTTTAACACAAAGATGATGACTGGGGTCAAAAGAAAAACTATCTAGAACACTGTGGGAACATGGCCCAAGAATGGAGTCACGTGAGGGGAATTCTAGGTGCCTGTGAGAAAACTCCAAGAAACCAAGACGAGTCTTGTGATCTCAGCTTNTCCAAAAACACAGAATTGTTCTTGGAATGTGGTTTTGTGCCCCTGGCAGCTGTAGCAGATAGGAGTGAATTTACTTTAGATTATTCACTATGACTGGCTACTGTTTGTTTATGTGCCTCTTTGAAAAACACNTTTTTGNCACATGGAGCTTGTGCTTGTGCTTGTTGTATACAGCTTGAACTCATGAGAACTTTACTCTNGGGACCTTTCTTAACCTTCAAAGTNTAAATTGTCTGAGGTTCTGAGTAAAGTTGGCTACAGCTTGAAACCTTAGTCTGCCTCATTTCTAGGCTCCGTTCTCCCAGGTTCCACCACCAACTAGAGCGACAAACAAGAGGGACATTTTTTGTCTTGTAATTCTGATCAGACTTCGTGCATATTGGATTCTCAGTACATATAAGGAGAGAAGCAATCTTTTCCTAGAATGTAACTTTTGAGAATCCAACCCCAAACACAATGAATGCCCTTGAGAATGAGTTGTTTCAGAGTACATCGGCGTCAATTTTGCCAGATAGTCAGGACATAATGATGGCTGTCTGTCTTTGCCCATGACAACAGTGTCCCCATTCCCTNCAGACAGCTTCATGAGATAGCGGGGTACAGTTTCTAGCTTTATCTCTTTTATTCCTGCAATGCTTGCCCACATTTGGTTGGGGGGGAGCCAGCACTGCACCTTGTCTTGTGCCAGCCTCAGCTTCATGTATACAGACCCCACCCCAAGCTTCGTCCACTTTCATGTCTGTCAACATTTTCAAGCTATCTGGTATTAACTAGCCAATGATTCCATTTCTTCCCTCAAAACTCAATCATAAAAGAAATAAGAAAAGTTTGTAAGAAGGAAATCCTGCTCTTGGGTCTGATTTTATCCAAAGGTCTGAGATTTGCTAATTAATTNCTGGTTTCTGCTTCCTTCCAATTTCCTGGAAGGTGGGATGTAAAGGCCTTGAGGTGGTCTGTCAGTCTCCAAAGCCTCTCTTGTAACCTTCTAGTATCACATGGGCCAGTGACTGTGCTGACATCACTTTGTTCTTAGAGTCCACTCAAGAACACTCAAAGGAAAACAAAGCACTCCACTTTAGAAATTACGACCAAACCAAACCTGCAGCCAGCTTCCGTGGCTTCGGGTCCAGCTCTGCCATTTACCAGTTATTTGAACGAGTCACTTNACATCTTTACAACTGACTATCTTAATCACAAATGAGGACTATCATAGCAGCTAGAGTGTTATAGGAGACAGTTAATACACACAAAGGCTTGGAACAATACTTAGAGCGCAGGAAGTAGTCCATTAGTGTTTTCAACCCTTGTGATTATTTTATAGATATATGATTGTTCCTTCTTCGTTTTCAAGGATGTTTTCTAATTACTCTCTGGTATGTCAACTAAACTTATTTTGTGGTATTTTTGTGATAACCTAGAGCTGTTCGTTGTTACAATATTTGCCCCCAGGTAGACCACATATCAAATCCTTGCATTTCCTTTTTTATATTGAGGTAATGATTATATTGTCTGACGTTATTCTGAAATGCCCCATTTTCCCCTGGGACCTTTACATACATACACACACACACACACACACACACACACACAACAAGTGGAGGCCTATCTTACCTAACCACAGGAATGGAGTCTCTTTTGCTGGATTTTGTAGCTCACACAGCTAGTAAATCCTGCTACACAGATCTCTGTCAATAAAAGTCGCCAATTAAATAGAATCTAATTTTAATGTTCTACTTGGGGAGTAACAGAAGGAGAGAGCAATGTGTTTTTTAAGCCAGTACAGGGGCCCAGGACAGAAACTACTGGAAGGAGAGGAGAGTGAACATAGCAGAGGAGGAGGACCAAAGCTGAAATGGCATGAAAAAGAAACAGTGGCAAGGAGCAGAAAGAGGCTGAAGTTCAGAGTGGACGGCCCTGCGCTAGGACGGTTCACAGAGCCTGTGTCTGTGTTTTCTCTAAGCTGTGGTTTTGAAAACTTACTTTGTTGCTGTTGTTGTTTTCTTAACCAACTCCCTAAGAATTGAAGATTTGTTACATAGAAAGGACAGGAAACCGGAAGGAGGGAGGGCTGGGTTCTGGAGCATCTCCTCGGAGGAATAGTTTTCTTCTCATCAGTTTCAGTTCATTATGAGAATAAAATGCATTTTATAGTGATGATGCTGAATCACAACAAGAGCTTCAGGAAATGAAGATTTAAATGAATTATGACACAAAAATTAAAATGTGTTCACTAGACTCAGCAAAGATAGGAAGTGACCCGGAAGGGTCTGGCTAGAAAAGCTAAAAAACAGAAAGGTTTTCTAACTAGACCTAAAAGAAAAGTATTTGAAAATTTCACTAATTGCAATAGGAATTGGCAGGGAAAGGCTCCAACCCACATAACATTGGCAGCCCATTGGTAGGAGCTGAGCTCTCTGTATACTAATGTGCGAAGGAAATCAGTCGGGTTGAGTGGGAACTCATGCTCTGAGCAGCCAGGCATACTGTCATGATTGGTGTTTGTGGAATACAACTCAGGTTTTCACCAGCCTGAGCTATGATCATGACACTCTAAGAATTCTAATTAAGGGGCTGGAGAGATGGCTCAGCANTTAAGAGCACGGGCTGCTCTTCTAGAGGACCAGGCCTGGATTCCTAACATTTGCATGATGCCTGGCAAGGATACCAGTCCAGTGGGATCCAATGCCTCTTCTGGCCTCCACAGGCACTGCACACATGTGGTGCACAGACATACATGCAGGCAACACCGATACACATTAAATAAAAATGAAGCAAAAAAATTTTTTAAAGAATTCCAGCTAAAAATCAAGGTTTTACTTTCCGTGCTACAACTACTGCTAAACAAATCACACTTCTATGCACTGAGTCTGAGGAGCTATACATTTTACAGTAAAAAGTGAAATTCCAGAAGACCCTACTGAAGACCAGACTGCATTCACAGGGAGAGATCCAGCCTCAGAACATGAAGGTGGATGGCAGCTTGAAAAAGAGCATCCAAGTTTGACCTCTGACCTCCACATGTACCCATGTGCACATGCACAGATATAAACATAGGTGAACATAGAGAGAAGGAGAGAGAGGTAGATTTGGGGATGGCCTGACCGTAGAAGTCTCACTAAGTCCATCAGCACCCACGAGGTCCAAGTCACCGAAGCGTCTTATCTCTAACAAGATATTCAGAAGAGCCTATAATTTAGGCATATTTTATTTTAGTTAATGAAGGTTCTGAAATTTTAGGTCCTGGGATCCTAATTATTCATATTTGCTCATGGGCATCTAATTCCACATCTCCAAGCTAAACCATTTTATCATTTAGATTAGTGGCCCTTAGCTTTTTGACCTGTGGTGCGTGTTTAAGTGTCTTTTCAGTTTGGTTTCTCTTTAATTAGGAGAAGCAGCCCTGTGTTTTAAGACTGTCACTGTTTAAAACAATGTGAATTTTACCTAACACATTTGCCTTGAAGCATCCNCAATGAACTTATTTTTATAAAATCAAAACAAATATGAATTTAAAAGCAACCATTAGGTTCTATAGCCAAGATGATGCTGTTCTTGACCCTGTTGGCATGAAAATTCAAATTCCTTTGTTGAAGACTCTTCTGTGCAAAAATATGTGATTTTCATAAATCTCTTTGTTTCTCGGAAGTTCAAAAGGAGCAAAGACAAAATTCTGTAGAGCACTACCAAATTAGCAATTAGAGTCTGCATGGAAGACTGGACTGCCGTGCTCTGCTCTGTAAGATTAGCCGCTCAGCCCGCCAAGCACTTCATTCAGCTCCATGGAACCGAGAGGGCAGCCCAGGAGAAGTGCAAACTCCAAAGTGAGTCGCTGNGTTCAGTGTTGCTTGCAGCTTTCCTCTTTGCTCTCACTGCTGTTACAAATAATGCAAACCTGTTTTTATTAATTTACATTAAGTTCATTTAACACTGATGAAACAGACCAGAAATGTATAATGAGNACCATTTAACAAGCTCTGGCGTTCGCCTAATCGTCCTCTGTTTGTGAGAGCTTATCTCATTCTTGGGAAATCGCCTGGTAGAAGCCCCCTCCTTACTTAACAAGTAAAGAGAGGAGAGTCGCCAGCTACTGATGACAAAGAAATGAACAAGCTTAATAATCTCCAATTTGGTTTTCCACTCCACTTAATGATGGAGGCGATGCAAGCTCTGTGGCCAGAGGAACACAGGAAGCAACCATGAGTACTGAAAATTTAATTAAAAGTCAGAAAGCCATTGCAATGAAGACTCAGCAGAAAGCCATTTATTTTTAAAATCTAATATATTCTTCATGACTAAAGGCTAAAGCACATGCTGACTTACACACTTAGCTGTAACTGATTCAAGCTACTTGATGACTTTTTTTCCTCCCCCCCCTCTTTTTTTTCTTTCTACCTTTTTTTTTTCCTTTTGGCTCACAGGGTGGTACTCAATTTGCAATGGAGTAAATTGGCAGAATTTAATTTGGTGGATTTTTTTTAACTCTGTAAAAAGAATCCTCATTAAAGCCACACGATCAGCTGTATGCTTTTTCCATCATTAACTGGCCTAACTGCAGGTAAAAGATACAATTATGGATTTATATAAATCCTATTGTCAATTTATAGCTGAAAGACTGGGGAGGTACCTCATTTTAAATAGGTTATTTTTTCCCCTTAACCTTTCTTTGTTTTAATGAGGATTTGGTTTGTCACTGTCTGAGACATCTCCCGGTAGGAAAGTTTCTCAGGAAATTATAAGGAATAAAAAGTAAGAATGGGGGAAGATGCTTGGCTACATTTCAAATTCACTGGGAGACTCAACACTTGAAATTCATCTCCAGAGCCCTGGATGTAGTATTGTCCTTCAGGTGCCGTGCTGGAGTATGGAAAACTCGAACAATGAGAGCTCCAAGGAGGGCTTAGGGGAAGGAGAGTTGAGAGAAATCCCCCTCAGATGTGGTATCCTTGAAAAAAAAATGGGTTAAAATGATGGATACCATTGTTTCTCCCATAGATTTTGATATAGATATATTTAGCTTATTTTACCTTTCATTGTCTTCCCACCCACGTGCCCCCAATAAATAAAATAAAATTTAAAAAGCTCTGAAGCCATTGGCAGATCGACATGGAATAATACACTTATTCTGAGCCTTCCGTGAATCTCCTGAAAGCAACACCCGGTCCACACCAAGGAATGTGGCTGAATCGCTCTGTTCTCCAGCAGTTCAGTANGCAGCNGACAGTGCTGTTTAAACCTGTAGGACAAGAGCACTCTGTGAACCTCAGCCACAGTTTCCCACTCTTTTCTCCAAGATGGCCTTTCTGGGGCTTCCGGAGTCTAAGTCATTCCTCACTTTTTCTTCTCTCCAGTATAGACTCAACAGCAAACACGTGCCTCTGTCTGATGCACTAGCATTGACTAAATTGGGGTTGCTTCCAAAACGGATCTCTACTTCCTGAAAAGGAAGCGAAAACAGTGAGGATTTTGCTGTGGGACCCACAGAAACCCCCAGGCTTTGTCCCTTGAGGTCACAACTCTTGGTTGTTCATGACCATCACCTTTGAAGAGTGAGGCCAGCCCAAATGCTTTCAGCAGACCCTCTGCCTCCTGTAGCAGCTGTGCTATGCGCTAGTCCCGCAAAGACAGAAAAGCAAATCCTACTCTCGTGGCTCTCACTGCTCCCAAGGCCCCTTGCTGTCAACAGTGCACTCTTCCAGATGTGAACCATTACTTTCATGTAAATCCTTGTTGCCGAGGCTAATGACATTGGGATCCAGAGGTATGAGATTATCCTAAGTTCTACTTTTGCAAAAAGACTAACCTTTAATGCTGNCTGCTTTCTCACTTCCAAGTCACGGGCACCCTACTAGTATTTGGAATCAGTAGCCTTCTCTTAGGGATGCCAGGACATTCTCTGTGCCAAGCCCTCCCTGGAAACATTGAGAACCAAATACTTGTATGTTGGGTCCACTGNAAAGTAACAGTCACACCCTTTGTGACTGCAGTCATGACTGGAAGTGGGAATCACAGTGGCCACCCAGGACTGCCGGAGTATCATGTACTGTATCACAACTGTGGGAAAAGGCCCAAATTCAGAAGTGAGAGTAGAGTTTCTACAAATGCCTATCACTTTTATATGATTGTAAAGTTGGAAAACCATAAATACGGAAAACCATATTTGGACTGGTTAGGCATGATGACAACCTAGGAGCTGACTGAGGAACCCCAAGAAGTCCTCAGTACCCACTAACCCTGCAGTGCCCCTAGTCATGTTGCTGTGTTCCAACAGTAAGATCCCNATGATGCAAGATTCACCTAAAGGCTTCCCAAACTACCCAGCAGTCTTTAAGGAGACGGAGTATCCAGACAAATGAGAGAACCATGGCTTGGTTTCTCTCCTAGTTCCAAAACATTTTCAGAGCCCTGAACAAGTTCAAAAAATGACAAAATCAGGATTTTCAGTGACATGATTCCCAGTGTCAGAATTTTTCTCTCTTCTTCCGTGTAGTTCCCNGTTTTACTACATGACTGCCATCTACACCTTCTTTCAGATGTGTTTCTCCAGTCCATCCTGGCTTCACGCCTTGAGTAGATAACAATACAATAAGGTCACANGGAGATATGTACGTGTGTAGTCTAGCTTTTAGTTGCTAAAGGAAAATGCAGATGAAGTATGCTTGGGTGTGACACCTCACAAAAGCTGCAGTCTGGTCATCTTATTCTTCATCCCCCACAAATGTACCGGTGATCATTCTGTGGACACTTTTCCATCACTCAAGGTCTTTATGCCACCTATGGTCCTTCTGCCAGGTAAAATTTGAGCCAACTCTAGTCCTTAAAGCCATCCACATTTACCCAAGCTTTGCAATGCTTCTAGCACCTAAATGTCACACAGGATCTATTCTGTGTTTGCATAGCTCACTCTGGCTCCAGGAGGACACTTCAAAAGCAGTTAACAGGAGAATGACCACAAAACAGTCCAAGGTGGCAGCTCCAGCACGGANGAGGGCAGGGTTTGGAAGGGAAGGGTGAGGTGCCCGTGCTACTGGGTACCTACGCATGTGACCTCTTGCTTTGATGTTAGCTCTGTCCACTTCTCTTACTGCTAATTGCTTTCCTTTGTTTTTCTTTTATATATTAATATATAGTTTGCACTTCCACTCCAAAAGAATGAGTAGAAATTTCAAATAAATAAGTCTACCATGCTTCCAACCTTGCTCCAAATAATAAAGCATTTTCTTTGGTAGGTTGAAAGGTATACATTCCCAGGGTTTACATACCATGGTTTGGGAATTGAATGAAAAAAAAATAGAAAACCTTACAGTAAGTCATATAAGCCTTAACAACTGGCATACTAGTGAGAAAAACAAAAGATACAATCTATTCATGGCTGTTTAAATGGGAAGTTAAGTGAGGCAGATGTGTGTGATTAACTAAAGTGCTGGCTTCTAGCATTGTATCAGAATGGTCACTCCAATTTTTCAATAAATGCTAGGGGAGAAAAGGGATGCAGGAAAGGAGGCTTAAGGTACATTAAATTTGAGATACCTATGGAAAGCTTAGATGGAAANATCCAGCACAAACTGAATNTTGGGGGCCAAAAGAAGTCTAAATTGGGAACACACATTTGGATATCAACAACAAAAGTGTGTTCATTGACACGATTGTGTGAGATGGCCCAAGTGGACTATGTAGAAAGACAAGAGTAGTGGCTGGACCTGAGACATTTCTAAGATGATATTAAAGAAAGATCAGCCCCCAAAATAAAAAAAAGACTTCAGGAAAGATGACTGGACACAGCAATACATGCCTGTAATCCCAGCACATGGGAAGCTAAGACTGTAGAATCATGAATTTGAGGCAAGCCTCAGCTACACAGTGAGTTCCAAGCCAGCCTTGACTACATGGGGATACCTTGTCTCAAAAAGAAGGAAAGAGAGAAAGAGAGAGCTAGAGGGAAGGAAGGAGGGAGGGAAAGGAGAGGAGGGAAGGGGAGAGGTAGGGAGGGTAGGGTAGGGGAGGGGTCTTTCCCAACCTCAATTTAAACTGAGCATTTTGTATGTTCATAATATAAACCGAAATGTACCTGTATATATCTTCCTATGGGTAAGGATTACATGAGAATAGAGAAAATTGGAGAATATGCACCAAATTGTAAATATGGATCACAAATAGGAAAGTAAAGAAAGGAATGGAGGAAAGAAAGGGAAGAAAGAGAAGAAGGCCAACCAAGAAAAATGTAGANACAGTTTGTATCACTGATGCCATGGGTGCCCAGGAGTGTGCACAGGAGTGAACGCAGGGCCTGATGTGGAACCANACACCTTTAATCCTAGCAGTTGGCGGGCAGAGGTAGGAGCGCTCTCGGGTCCAAGCTAGCCTGGCTGNAAAGTGAGACCCNGTCTCAAAAACCAACAATAATAATGAAGAGTGCTGATGTTTGGTTGGGTCTGCTTTCAGGATTTGCCAAGTTCTGCTCNCTCCCAAATGTAAAATGCAAAGTAAAAATTAACTTGCACAGCCTGGTCCTATTTTGATACCTATTTTTAAATTATGCATGACAGTATGACTTTTAGTGAGTGTAGAAGAAGGATGNAAAGTGTGGAAGGACTCAGCAAANAGCTAACTGGGAATCCTTCAGAGCCTGATGGGACAGTGTTCCCAGCCCTGATCTTGTTTCACTTTTGACAACCACTGTGAATTACTGTGTGATTCACAAAACAGCAAAGAAAAAAATTAAGAATCTAAGCAGTGGGTGCTAGGAACCCAATCCTACTGTNGTAGAGAGCAGCTCACCAGAGATACCATACATCCTTCCTCTCCAGGGCCTGTGGCTTGNAGCTAAGCCAGAGGCTGAGCCAAAGGCTACTATTTGTTCATGGACGGCATAGGCTTTCTTTCTTCCTAAATTTTCAAATACAGTACATTTTATGTAACAATTTTTATACATCTTTGTCATCTTAAATATTCACTCCTCTCCAAATTCTTCGCCTTGGGCCAGCTAAATAGTTCAGTGGGTAAAGACACTTTCTGTA
>LZPO01087932.1:2161-14323 GCA_001675575.1 Neotoma lepida | reverse complement strand
ATATCTAACTAGCACAAGACATAATGATAGGAATTAGTCCTTTTATGCAGAAATAGTTGTAGGAAAAAAGACAAGTAAATTGATTTATGAAAGTAGATATGCCACTCTGACAAATGTGGAGAAATAAATCTGAGACTCCTTCCCACCTGAACTATCCATTGAAAACACTGAACAGGAGTCAATGAAGGAGTTGTTGGTCTTTTTTGTTCAGCTAAAAAAATATTCATATTACAGTAAAGAAAAAGATTGAATCAGGTACAACTCAACAATGTTCCTTAATGGGGAAATAAGAATTGAGCTTTCAAGAATGTTAAAGTTACTTAATATACCAGAGGCAGGGAGCAGAGGACAGNAGAGGAGNGGGGAGGGGAGGAGAGGGGAGAGGAGAAGCTCAGTGAAGCTCTAACAACACACAGAGTGTNATGAAATGTATCCAGGAAGCTTTTACCTCAGCAGTAGGAAAAACATGTTCCTTAATAAACACTACTCTGGCAGTTTTANTTGCAGGCCAGCAGGCAAGACTCCTGCAGGCAGGCTGCCCCATCAGACCCTGTAATCTACAAACCACACTCCATCCATCCCCCAAGACCTCTGGATCACTCTGAAACACAGACTCTGCCAGCTGTAATTGGACCAAGAGGTGAGTGACTGTTTTCCCAGCCAATCACCCCAGCCTCTAGGCCCTAGGCCCAGGGGCACAACCTGTGCCCCCCACACCCATCCATCATAGTCCCGATTGTAGGCCAGCAGGTAAGACTCCTGCCATCAGGTCTGCCCACCACCACCCCCATCAGACCCTGTAATCTACAAGCTCTACTCTGTTCCCCAAACCTACCCATCCCCCAAGACTTCAACAGCTCCCTGAGACACAGGCACTGCTTGCACCAATTGGAGGAAGAGATGAGTAGATGCCAGTGCAAGAATACATTCAACAACATAAAGAGCAATAGGGCACCACCAGAACCTAATGGTTCAACAGCAAGACCTTAACATCCCAACGTAGAAGAAGCAGAAGAAAACAAGGTTAAAAATGACTTCATGAAGATGATAGNGGCCTTTAAAGAGGAAATGAAAAATTCCCTTAAAGAAATGGAGGAAAAGACAAAAAAAAATTGGAAGAAATCAATAAACTCCTTAAAGAAAGCCAAGAAAAGGTAATCAAACAGGTAAAGGAAATAGTTCAAGACTTGAGATTTGAAATAGAGGCAATAAAGAAGACACAAACTGAGGGAGTGCTGGAAATGGAAAATCTGAGTAAATGAACAGGAACTACAGATACAAACATAGCCAACAGAATACAAGAGATGGAAGACAGGATCTCTGGTGTTGAAGATACGATAGAGGAGATAGATTCATTGGTCAAAGAAAACATTAAAGCCAACAAAATCATAACACAAAATGTCCAGGAAATCTGAGACATCATGAAAAGACCAAACCTAAGAATAATAGGGATAGAAGAAGGAGAAGAATACCAGCTCAAAGGCACAGAAAATATATTGAACAAAATCATAGAAGAAAACTTCCCCAAACTAAAGAAGGAAATGCCTATGAAGATACAAGAAGCTTACAAAGATACAAGAAGCTTACAGAACATCAAATAGACTGGACCCCCCCAAAAATTCCCCTTGCCACATAATAATCAAACCACTAAACATACAGAATAAAGAAAGAATATTAAAAGCTGCAAAGGAAAAAGGCCAAGTGACTTATAAAGGCAGACCCATAAGAATAACACCTGACTTGTCAGTGGAGACTCTGAAAGCCAGAAGGTCCTGGACAGACAATATGCAAACAATAAGAGACAATGGATGCCAGCCCAGACTACCCAGCAAAATTTTCAATCACCATAGATGGAGTAAACAAGATATTCCATGACAAAATCAGATTTGAACTATACCTATCCACAAATCCAACCCTACAGAAAGCACTAGAAGGAAAACTCCAACCTAAGAAAGTTAGATGTACCCAGGAAAACACAGGAAATAGATCATCCCACAGCAGCAAATCCCAAAGAAGGGAAATACACACACACTACCACCAAATAATAATAATAATGATAATAATAATAATAACAAGAATTAGCAATCACTGATCATTAATATCCCTTAATATCAATAGACTCAATTTGCCTATAAAAAGACATAGGCTAACAGAATGGATATGAGAACAGGATCCATCCTTCTGTTGCATGCAAGAAACACACCTCAACTTCGGAGACAGACACTACCTCAGAGTAAAGGGTGGGGAAAAGACTTTCTCATAAAATGGACTTAAGAATGTGGGAAGCAGCCTTGAATGCATTGGCACAGGAGACCACTTCTTAAATATAACACCAGTAGCACAGACACTGTTAGCAACACTTAATAAATGGGATCTCTTGAAACTCAGAAGCTTCTGTAAGGCAAAGGACATGTCAATAAGACAAAAAGACAGCCTACAGAATGTAAAAAGATCTTCACCAACCCCACATATGACAGAGGGCTGATTTCCAAACTGTATAAAGAACTTAAGAAACTAGACATCAAAATACCAAATAATTCAATTAAAGAAATGGACTACAGATCTAAACAGAGAATTCTCAACAGAAGAAACTCAAANGGCCGAAAGACATTTAAGGAATTTCTCAATATCCTTAGTCATCAGGGAAATGCAAATCAAAATGACTCTGTGATACCATCTTACACCTGTCCGAATGGCTAAGATCAAAAACACTGATGACAGCTTATGTTGGAAANGATGTGAAGCAAGGGGAACACTCTTCCACTGTTGGTGGGTGTGTAAACTTGTACAGCCAATTTAGAAATCAGAATGGGGACTTCTCAGAAAATTGGGAATCCATCTACCTCAATTCCCAATGATACCACTCTTGGTCATATATCCAAGGCATGCTCATCATACCACAGGGATACTTGCTCAACTATGTTCATAGCAGCATTATTCATAGTAGCCAGAACCTGGAAACAACCTAGATGCCCCTCAACCAAAGAATGGATAAAGAAAATGTGGTACATATACACAATGGAGTACTACTCAGCTGTAAAAAAACAATGACATCATGAAATTCGCAGGCAATGAGTGAGATAACCCAGACTCAGAAAGACAAACATGGTATGTACTCACTTATAAGTGGATACTAGATGTAAAGCAAAGGGTAACCAGACTAAAACCCACAGCTCCAGAAAAGCTAGGTAACAAGGAGGACCCTGAGAGGGACTCATGGATTGCCTTGGGAAGGGGAAATAGATGAGTTCTCCATGAGTAAACGGGGGTGAGGCTGTCTCTTATACACATCTAGATGTGTATAAGAGACAGGAGTGGGAGAGCAATGAAAGAGATATCTTGATACGGGGAGCCATTATGGGGTTAGGGAGAAACCCAGTGCTGGAGAAATTCCCAGGAATCCACAAGGATGACCCCAGATTAGACTACTAGCAGTAGTGGTGAGGGTGCCTGAACTGGCCTATCCCAGTAATTAGATTGGTGAATACCCTGTCATCAGAGAGCCTTCATCCAGTAACTGATGGAAACAGATACAGAGATCCACAGCCAAGCACCAGGCTGTGCTCTGGAAGTCCAATTGAAGAGAGGAAAGAGGGATTATATGAGCAAGGGGAGTCAAGATCATGATGGGGAAATCTACAGAGACAACTAAACCATGAGTAGGAACTCATGAACTTTAGACCGACAGCTGTGGAACCTGCATGGGACTGGACTAGGCCCTTTGCATACAGGAGACAGTTGTGTAGCTGGGTCTANTTGAGGGGCTCCTGACAATGGGATCAGGATCTATCCCTGGTACATGAGCTGACTTTTTTGGAGCCCATTACCTATGGTGGGACACCTTGCTCAGCCTATATGCAGGGAGGAAGGGCTTGATCCTGCCTCAACAAAATGTACCAGGGGCTTTGCTGACTCCCCATGGGAGCCCTTACCCTTTTGGAGGAGGGGTGAGGGAGTGAGGGAGAAGACTGGAGGGGAGCAGGAGGAGGGATGAGTGGAAGATCTGTGGTTGGTATGTAAAATGAATAAAAAAAATTCTTAAATTAAAAAAAAAAACACTGCACACTGCTCTGGCCATGACTAAAATGTAAAATGTTTGTCACCATAAGGCTAATTTATAGATAGACCAAAAGCATTTTAATAACCTCAAATATTGAAAGTAGCAAATTACAGTGTCAGGCCTAAAATTCCACATGTACCTTCATATTGTTTACCCTCACTGGGCCCCAAAGTGCTGAGTGTCACTCCTCTCACTAGATACGGCCCTCACCCTGTGGGGAAAGCTTTCNATCTCACTAGAACCTCTACTGGCTGTGCCAGACTCTCTCCAAGGGTCCTCAACCTAATGGGTTTCATTTTCTTTCCAGTCAACAAGCCAATCGCATCTTTCCACAGCAACCACAGGATAGGAAAGTCTCCTGGTAGAATAAGTAGAATATCACAACACAGGTACAGTTTGAGGTCGTGATCTAATTAGTCTAATGTGTAACAATTTCCAAATTTGACCTACTGGCAAGAATTGTAAACGTTACGGTGCTTTGATCAGTTTCTCTTATACGACTAAATGGGTTTTTCTAGGTTGAATAACTAACAATATTTAAAGATATTTCTAATTATAAATATAAAACACTGAGCCTTAACCAACACAGCCCCACATTCACTTGATAGTTGCTTATATGTTCACTCATCAGTTATAATCATGTACACAAGTTACTACTATGTCATGCTCATTATACAACATTGTAAAATTGTATTCAAGTACAATTGTACATATTTGAACTCTTTTAAAGGCCAGTGTAGAAGTATAAATTAATTAATTAAGGATATATGCAAATCAAGTTCAAATATATAAACAAGACAATAGATGATTTATTCTTCTACATCTACAAAAATATGAGCAGAGTTGGCATTACAAGTTAATGCATTGATGGCCTCTAGTTTTCTATAACTGGTTTTGTGTGTATGTATGTGTGTGTGTGTGTGTGTGTGTGTATAGACATGTATGTAAAATATATGTAATTTGAAATAAACCTTAAAATAACTAAATTAGCATACTTGCTTTAAGGTGTTTCATTAATAGTAATTTAAATCATTTTTATATAAATATTTTAATATATAGTTTTCCTTTTATTTATGGGGACTTGCACTATTTTTAGAGTTCTGCAATTACAAGCATACTTCTATAAACATTCTTGAGCTTCTCTCCTAGTGTGCATTCTAAGAGTTTCTTTGGGATACAAACTCCAAAATGATTTGTACTAAGGCATGCAGATGTTCAGCTTTGTAATACAATGCCAGCTGCTTTCCAAAGCACCAGTACTACTCTACCTCTAACAAAAAGATAGATGGATCTTAGAAATGTAATGTTATGCTTTGGTCATAAATGTCCTCCCAAAGGTTTATATTTTGACAGCGTGGTCCCCTGATGATGGTGCTATCTTAGGTTAATGGAAACTCCCATCAGCCACAAGAAGCCATTTTAGAGGATCCATCCTTGGTCATTGACTAGGCAGCCCTAGAGACTGGTCCCTCCCTGTACCTGCTACTACAAGAACCCAGAGCAAGTGTCAGGTGACTATTCTTCGAATCCTGCCCTACAGTGTGGGAACTCTGTCAGAGACATAAACTAGAGTGTAATTCACTACCTCCTCAGAGTAGGAATTAGCAGTGGCAAGAGTTTGAAAGTGCTAGAGTCTCAAGCAAGCCAGGGGGAAGCTTCCTGACAGTCCTTTCCAATATCCAGAGCCTGAGAGACACCTCTAATCATGATGCCCACCACATAAAGGTCAACACNGAAAGTGTTAACCAAAGCTTCTGTTCTCACTAGAAGATGCCAACCCAAATAGCCAGACAAGAAAAGGCAAGCCAGCCTAGAGGCAGACTCTGAATCTGTGCTTAGGCAAGTGGTGACACAGACAGTCCCATGTAAGTGACCACACAGAGACAGGCAGACTCTATTCATATTTAATTTTCATTTTGTGAACGACTTTATCCTCTCCTCCCACGTTTAGATAGCCTCTCCCAAAAGACTAAGGTTGGCTTAGGACTGGACAGCTCCCTGTCACAACCTCACCATCTTACGCTGTGGTTGTGTCCCTCTATCCCTTTCTTTTTGATCTGTCATTAGTTAGACCTGCCTTCTCTTCTCCATTCTTTTCTGCTTCTCCCTTCTATTGATTCTTGACTGTTCAGTTTTCCCCATTGCTCTAATACTAATTGCTAACCTCACTCTGATTATTTTTTCCAATCCCACCTTTAATACACNCTGCCCTATCCTTGTTCCCTTCTTCTCCGAAGTACTGGAGTTAGGAGCAATTATTTTTAATTGGCTGCTACTGTTTTTCTCTTTTATTGTACTTATGTGTGTGCATATGTCTGTGAGTGTGTGTGCAGGTGCCCACAGAAGCCAGAGAGGGCATCAGATTCCTTGAAGCTGGAGTTACAGGTGTTTGTAAGCCTCCCAACATGGGTGCTGAGATCCAAACTTCAGTTCTCATGACTGAACAGCAAGCATCTAATGACTGAGTATCCTCCAGCCAGTTACTGTATTTTCATAGCGGACCTATGCATCTGTTGTGGCTGCTTCAGTGGTTAATATTCTACTCTTGGATGCTGGATACTATACCAATATCCTGGCAAGTGGGCTGAGGGTTCAACTGTGAACCCTCCAGTGAGAAGAAATGAGATTCAAACCTTACTACACCCTAGTTCCACTTACCACCATAAATATTTTCAACTGAAAGAATTCAGATGTCTGGAATAGCCAATTAACAACCTAATTCCAGAGATGCCACATCCCACTGAAAAAAAACACAAAAAACNCCAAAGTCAAGGCAACAAAGTCTCTGCAAAAAGCGTTGGTTCCATAGTAATGAATCTCAACAGGAGTAAATGAGATGAAAATCTCAGAAAATATTTTCTTTTATTTTTGGNTGTCCAGTGAAATCAAGAGAACACAAACTCCTGAATAGAGCCAAAGAGAAAACAAATAAATAGCTTTAAAAAAAATGAGTCTATATAGGACATGAAAGACGAGTTCGATGTTAAAAATAGAAATGTGGAAAATATCAAATTAAAACTTTGGAAATGAAAATTTCAGTAAGTCAAAAAATTCAATAGAAAGCCTCAATAGTATGTATCAAGAGGAGAACAGAATATTAGGGCTTAACGATAAGCTAAAGGAATTAAAATATCCAAAGAAGTTAAAGCAGTAACCAAGAATGATTAGAACTCGTGAGGTCTTTGGGACATCATAACATACCCAATTTACAGCAATGGGCATAGAAGAAGGGAAAAGGTATAAGCTAAAGGCATAGAAAATATATTCAATAAAACCACAGCAGATAGTATCTCAAATCTAGGGAGGAGATGGTCTGCCAGATACAGGAAGCGCCTAGAACACCAAGCTAAAAGGTCAGAAAAGAAGGTCCNGTGTCATATCACAGTTAAAGACTGAGTATACAGACAATGAAAAACATCAAGGNCTACAAGAGAGAAGTATCATGCCACACACAAAGAGACAAACCAATCCAAATAACAGCACACTTCTCAACAAATGTTCTAAAAATCAGGAGGGCTCAGCACAGTGTATTTCAGTCTCTGAAAGGAAATAACTGCCTACCCAGGTTGTTTCATTTTTGAAGCTACATAAACAGTGCTGTGGGTAGTACAATATCATTTTATATATCCATTATATATCTACAATTGTGAGGATTAATCCCAATTGTCACCTGTATGAGATGTAGAAAGACTTGGGAGAGAGGCCTCTGAGCATGCCTGTGGGAGAACATCTTAATTTGGTTCACTGAGATCCTGTGGGTGGCACCGTTCCCTGGGCTGAAATCCTGGACTGTGTAAAAAGAAAAATGTGAGCTGAACATAAGCTATTCATACACCTCTGCTTCTTCATTGAGGATGTAAGTGGCCAGCTGCCTCAAGTTCCTGCCTCTACGACTCCCCTGCTGTAATGGACACAACCTCAAACCAGGAACCACACTAAACCCTTTCTCCCTTCAGCTCCTTTTGTCAGTCTGTGGTGATGTTTTGTCATCTAAGAAATAAAACTTGCCTGAAGATCAGAGGACAGAGCCAGCCCACAGAGTTAAACAATAGAGGCCAAGCAGTGGTGGCACACACCTTTAATCCTAGCACTCGGGAGGCAGAGATCCATCTGGATNTCTGTGAGGTCAGGGCGACACTGGACTACATNAGATTGACTCAGTCTAGGAAAGAAACAGAGCCAGAGAGTGATATCACACACCTTTAACCCCAGTATTTGGGAAGCACACACCTTTAATCCCAGCACTAGGAAGGTTGAGATAGGAAGTGAAATGGCTGGGCGGAGAAAGGCATATGAGGTGTGAGGAGACAGGAACTCAGGCCTTGTCAGGCTCTTGTAGGCTGAAGAGTTGGTGAGTTAAAAGGTGGCTTGCTCTGCTTTCACCCTGATACCTGGCTCTGGGTTTTTATTAAGACCAATTAGGATTCGTACAACATCAGTCTCCCATCACAACAATGGGAAAAGACACTAGAATAATAATCAAAAAACACACGTACATGTGATTTCTATTTCTAAACATACAAGTAGATAGAGAAAATNTTTTTTTTCTGAAATTAGATACAGAGGGAAGAAACATGACAGAGTGGAGCTATTTTGCTTATCATTTGATTANTGTATGAGTTGTATAAATGTATATATGAAGGTAAAATGATATTATAATATGCGATGTCCTTGGCACTAAGTATCAATAATCAATATTTTCTCTTACAGCTGAAATAATAATTTCTCTCTGGACCTACCACCCCTCTTTCAATTTAAGCCCATAGCATTGGTTCTTTATGAGTGAAAATGACTGAGGACCTTAAAATGGAAAATCCCTCTATAATTTAGAGTAATAAAATGGGCANTTGCTAGGTAGGGGGTCAAAGCAGTTAGATCACTCTCCTAGCTGCATTGTTTACCAACTAGAAATAATGTATTTAAATTTACACTTACAAACATTTGAATTTTCTTCTTAAGTCCAAAATATGGGCACCATTAATTTGATGATTAATTATAACCACCATTTTCTTTCCTCTAGGCTGTATCAAAAACAAAAACAGAAAACAAACAGAAGGAATCTTCTGGTTACCAACACTGGATATTTTACTCCGAGGAATTTGTGTTTTGCTAATTTTTTTTTCCTGCCTCACTTCTATTCACTCCTCAGAAGAAGAAAGAAATGGGGTTTGAACATGAAGAACCAAAAGCTAAAATCAGAAACATATTTTTAAATTGAAAATAAACAAACAAAAACTCATCATGTTGAGAAGTGTCATGCTGCAGTTACTTCAAATGACTGAGTCCCGCTTGGACTGTGGCAGCACTCGTGGCCGGACCTATCTCCTCCTAGCATCCCATGCCAGAATCCGGGCCGAGTTCCAGGGCAGAGCCCACCCCACACNCCTTTATCATTTTTTAATTGCTATGCCTGTAGTTCCTTACTACCTGCCACTTAGTATTCCTGCATGCTCCTGAACAGCTGCCATGTTGTCTCCCTAGAGGTGTGTTTCTTATATCCTTACCTAGTTCACAGGGCTGTTGGAAAGCTTAATTAATTAATGTTTCCTGAATGCCTTGAGGTTTTCAGATGAAACGTGCAAGGTGGAACTGTAGAGTCTTATTAAATTTCCATTATTTTCCTGGAAACCGAAGAGGCTCGCCTAGTGNGGATTCCTAGCAGACAGGGCCCTCCNGTGCCTCCTTCAGAGTCCAAGATCATGGTACAGTTTCGCTCAAGCCATCACTTCAGCCCACCTCTGAGAGGTGACAGATCATTCAAAATGTCATACGGGACTACATGTCAAGACCACATTCTTCTCCTCCAACCTGTAATTTACACACAACAAAGAAGTATGTAAGTGGTGATAAAGATAATAGGTTTCCATTCATGCAAAGCTAAATTATACAGATNTATAGTAAAAAGCACATGCATACAAACACACGCGGCTTTCTATTTTCTGAACATAGTTGGTCATGATTTAAATCTGAAATGTCTCCCATCGGTATATGTTTGAAACACTCTGTCCCCAGCTTGTAGGGATATTTTGAGGCCTGTGGGTCAGGTGGAACTTGACCTTGGAAGTGGGTAACTGGGGTAACCCTACTGTCCCTGAGCCTCTGACACGTGCTCCTACTTCCCTGAAGTCTGCCTTCTCTACCATGATAGACTAACGCTGCTGAAAGCTTGAGCTGAAATAAGTATTCTCCCCTTTGTTTCTGTTGGGCATTTTTGGTCACAGCCATGCAAAAGTGACCAACACACAGGTGTACACAGAATCCTTTTTTGGAAATGTAAAGAAAGCAAACTGACAGCACAAAGTGGTGATAATATGAACTTCCTCAGGCAAGCCACAAAATAAACCTGCCAGAGTCTATAATGGACCTCAGATTATTTTTTTGGTTTAGAGGAATGTTATGTAGTGAGTCTTTGTCTGTCCTGCCAGCCAGTTCCCAAATAATGACATGGAGACTTATTAATTATGAAAGCTTGGCCTATAGCTTAGGCTTGTTCCTAACTAGCTCTTATAACTTAAATTAACCCATTTATAGTGATCTATATTCGATCATGTGGCATTACCTCTCTTCCATCTTGCACCTCCTGTTTCCTCTCCGTGTCTCCTGGTAACTCTTGTGCACCTCAGTCCTCTCTTCCTCTTCCTTTCTCTCTGCCTGGAAGGCCTGCCTATCTTTCCTGCCTAGCTATTGGCCATTCAGCTCTTTATTACACCAAGCACAGCAACACATCTTCACACAGAGAACCAATATTCCACGACATTTCCCCCTTTTTTGTCTAATTAAAAAAAAAAGAAAAGTTTTAACTCTTACATAGTAAAACTATAAACAATAGGAACAATTATTAAGTAAGGGTTACATTTACAATATCCAGTCCATTTGTATTTGGCAAATTCAGAGAAAGTACTGTATTATCTATCCTATCTTAATCCAAACCTAAACTATTTTCTGTCATAACTTGTATTACATCCTAAAAATATCTTTTTAGACCTAATAACATCTTCTTAAGTAAACAACTTAGGCTTTTAAGTTTCTCAACCTTATAAACTTTACATCCTTTACCTAAGTTTCTTTCCTGAATTTGATAAGAAGGAAAACTGTAAAACTATACTATCTAGTCTTCAATCCCCATCAGAGATCCAAGAAGGATAAAATATTATTTGAGTAAACACAAAGTGCAGAGAAAGCACCCAAGCTTCCTCTGCAACATTGGGGCATCCATCTTCAGCCTACAGACCTAGAATATANGATAGGCTTTTATGTGAAGCAGGAATTTTTAAGGATTGTCCCACCTTGTCTTGGCAAAGTTTGGCAGTCTTATTCCTTTGTGTTCTGNTTTGTACAGTATACTGTCAGCAGTTGAGGCAAGGGAAGTTTCTTACCCAGTGGCTAACTTTGCCACAAAGAAAGCAAACTTCATATAGAGATTCTTTGATGCCAATCATTCTTTTATGAAATAGATTGGTGCTGCCAGGAGCAGACATGTCTCACTATCATTAAAAGCCCTGTGTTATTAAAACATTAAAATGTCATATTCTGTAGGTCTATGAAGTGTTTGAAGACCATCTACCTATTTAAAATGTGTTTCTGATTAACCTTGAAAATATGCCCAACATGACTACAAGTTTGTTATAGATGACTATTAACCTGTATTTCTTTGTTATCCTAAATAGCTTTCAAGGACTAGAACTTTGCATTACATTTTTAAATGAGCTGCATAGGTACAATACCTTAAATAAGAAATAGAAACATATATACAGTATAACAAAAATAACCTTAAATTTGTATCAATATATAAAAATCCATACCAATGTAAACTGTTTGAGACTAATATTTGCTTTTTTTAGTTTAAAAGTAGATTCAATAATCTACCCTTTTATCCTATCAACCCTATATCCCCCGTTTTCCTTTTCAGAATGAGATCCTAGAAGCTAATCTCCTTTGCTTAGTTTCCTCCTTAACCATGACCAATAACAACTTGTAACCAACCCCCTTAAACAATGATAAACATCCATAACCCACCTACCAACCAAAAACCACCCAACCCTACCTCTTGGAAATATGGGGGTTATGTTCTTAAAATTACTTCCTGTTGTCTGAGAGCAATG
>LZPO01087931.1:22748-45658 GCA_001675575.1 Neotoma lepida | reverse complement strand
AGGTGGGCAGAACAAATATAGTTTAAGTTATGTAAATAGGGAATTCTATGAATTAAAATGATCCTAACCCCAGAGATACATTAAACTTTAGGAGTAATTGCTTCATCAAGCTGGCAGTAGTGGTTGCAAGGAAGGGGACTTTTAGTTTTTCTTCTACTCTATTACTCTCTCTCTATAATTACAATGAAAACAGAAGTATGCAGTAATTGTGTAATTTTTTAAAAAGAAAAAAGTTAAATGTTCTCTGAGAAGGCTTGGATTGTAGTCTGGTCATAAAAACCTAAAGGCCAGATCTGAAGTCTTATCCAAATTCTTCAAGAGGTTCTGGAATGTTCTTTGTTTACTATAGCAAGATTGAATTGATTACCTTCTTTAAGGCAGTAAACAGAACACAATAGCAACCTGTTAATTCTAAGCCTGTAATACTAAGGTTGTCCTACGGATGGCCCTTCCAGTAGATGAACTTTTTAAAAGAGTATTTTTATTCCATCAGCAAAATACTTGCACAGTTCCCAGCTATCATTAATATTCTACTTATTATGTATCATATTTGCATACGGGTATATACATTTAATCTTGTAACACAGGAAACAGAGGCATGGTTAGTTAAGTATTACTCAGTGGTACACAATGGAATCTTTGGCAGTCAGGTTCCAGAGGGTATGCTCTTATCCACTTGAGATAGACAGGTGTACCACACATAATAAATGTTTGCTAAAGATGAAACAAGAGTGAAGACTTTCCACATGTTTACCTAGCAGATTTTCCACAGCCGTACACAGATGCCTTATTTACTCAGTGTTCTGAACATAGAGAACAGAGAGACATTTTTAACATACCTTAAAGGATACTAATTTACTTCCCAGGCCTTGGACATATTGCACAGCTATGTTTATTAACAAAATATGTTCTCTAGTCTGGTTCTAATAAATAGAAAAAGTATCAAAAAGGTGACAGAAAATTAAAATTCAAGATTAAAAAAAGTAGCACGAGGATTCCAAGTCACAAGAAAGGTTCTTATGAAAAAATAACCAGGGGATATAGGAAAAGACTTCAAAAAAGAAAGAAGCACCCTTTAAAGTCCTCTGTATTCTCTTTGTTCATCCAATTATCCATTAGTTGCTTCATCTGTTCATTCAAATACTTAGGGCTCCTGTGTGACAGTATTCCCTATTAGATGGTTTTTCAAATTAAAAAAAATCTATTTGAGATTTTGCCTATAGAAACATGAACCCAATTTTACAATGGATAAAAGGAGGGGTCTCTTTAGAGAAACTTGCTTAGTGTCTACGTTTATAAGAAAAGACTCATAGTAACTAAAACATATCAAACTACTTTAAGACTCCAATTGTCCACTCTTAAACTCTGCTTTTTTTTTTACTAGTATGTTTAGTTTATCTTTTTAGTTTATCTTCACAAACTATTAGAAAAAGGGGGGAAATGGAGAACAACTGTCACTCCCCAGTGAGAACAGCAACATTAAAGAGCACTCTCGATTTGTCTAATTGTGACAGCACTAAACAACCAAGGACTGCAAACATAAGCTATGCTCCACCACTAGTTTTTTCCCATTAACAAGGAAATACAATTTCAAAATGTTATCTTAAAATAATCTTTACATTTAGTATTCTAACCAAATAGAATTTAATGAGAAAACATTAATAAGTGGTAGTGGAGATGAGCAGAACAATTCAATGGGAACATTTTGTTTTATAAAAATGGTACCATTTCAATTACTATCTTAAGCCTGGCTTTATCTTCAATAGAACAAGTATACACTGGTTGACACTAAATATTTCTAAGAAAATTCTAGTAGACCAACTCTTTCTAAGCTACTAGAAAAATTTCATTCACATTTTAAAGGTATTTAACATTATTTTTTAAAACTTTTACTTACAAACTGTTCTGATATTTTGTTTTGTTGTAAGTAGCTTCATGTCTACTGACCATCCACAAGCCAATAAAGAAACAATCTCTTCAATATATTTATTAGGATGGCCACCACAAAAAACAAATATCCTGCCCCTTCCCCAGAAAAAAAAATTTGTACAAAGTGCTAAGGAGGCTATAGAGAAATAATCTTTGTGCTCTATTGGTAGGAATATCATAAAGGTAGAAACTGCTATGGAAAAAGTATGGAAGTTCCCCAAAAACTTATTTGTTGCCTTATATTCTAGCAGGAATGACCAGGAATAGGACCGTCGTGATATAGTTGCACATATATCCTCAGCAGCACAACAGAAGCAAAGAAGTAATCCAAGTATCAATGGACAAACAATGCGGCATAGTTATACAACAGAAAGTCTTAGGAAAAAGGGAAACTTTAACACACCCTACCACATGAATGAAAAGATATCCTCTGAAATGAAATCCACAGAAAGACAAAACCTGTATGATTCTAGTTACAGGAGGCATCCAGTGTAGCCAGGTTTGCGATTCAGAGAATGGTGGCACCAGAGGCTAAGACCAGTGGGAAGCTGGGAGTTGTAAAATGGCTATAGATTCAGTTTTGCAAGAAGATTGGTCACATGACAAAATTTTTCATTGATAAATTTTACACTTAGAAATGGCCAGAATAGGAAATTTTATGTTAAGCTTTTTAAACTAAATAAAACATACACAATCACTTCAAATGCTATAGGGAGATAGTCATGGAGTAATCTTTTTAATTCTTTATTTTACATTTGTCTAAAAGATTATGCCTGGCAAACAGATGAGTTTGTTAATTTTTATTGGAGAAAGCATGAACTTTAATATCAAATTCAATGCACATTCCAAGTATTTCATTCTTGATACTTCAAGAGATGGAGACAAAATTGTTGTTATAACTAAAAATTTATAGTTAGTTGAAACATTCTCACTATATTTTTACCAAAAACATTGAGCAGCAACAACGTTGGCTCATTAAGTTCCTTTCAAACCCTTCAGAATCAAGCAGAAAACATGCATTAAATACCTATACCACAAATAGCAAGCGGCTAGGTAAAACTCACCTATTGCTATCTAGTCTCAAAAGGGGGGGGGGGACTGAAACAAAGTAACTTTTTTCTTGTGAATTAAAATCAGTTCCTTGGTAGGATGGCAGTTCAACCCCACATCTTTATTTAGATTACTTTTTCCTGATAAGGAAATGGACCTTTCTTAACAATCTTAGATTAAAAAGGTGATGCAGTGTTTCAGATATCCATCTTTTTAAAAACTGTATTTAGAGGTTTAACCTAAATCTTTAATATTCATGTATGGAAATAATTACCTTACAACGAAACATCATAAACTGTTTTAAATTCTTTAAAAAAAAAGTCAAGAGACTAATCTGCTTTAGCCTCCTATACACCATCCTTGATGTACAAAAATTTGGAATGTAAGCACAATATCTAAACATTGAGCCTAGACACCATCAGAGCCACAAAGACAATGAAAGCTAACCCACAGAAAGTTGGGGCACTCTCTAGACTGCACAAGGTGCTTAACAGGTGTGAGCTGGAACACGTTAAAATACCCTGACAGCTCAGTAAACACTAAACAGGAGTGTACTAACCCGTATTTCATACAAAAGAGCTGCAAACATCTGACCAATACAAATTCAAAGCCTTGCCTTGAGATGAAGGCCAATGGTCTTAACTATTGAAGTAGGCATAAGTAAAGCATCATATTGCTACTGAATTCCTACAGAAGTTAGTATTTATAATTGTCTACTCAAAACTCGAGCATCAGAATAAGAAAAGTTATTACCAGTCCTAAAACTATATTACGTAAGGTCTCTCTTGCTGAAATGAACAGCATAACTAGAATATATGTTTATGACTAGAGCCCAGAGTAAATTCAAAATGACCTATTTAGGGAGAAAACACTGGGATGAGGAAATGTGATGAGGGGGCCTAGAGTATAGCACATGCTCAGTAAAACAACTGATGTTAGATGCCATGGCCCAGGGATACTGCTTCAACAGAAAAGAACCTGTTTTCAAACTTTGAATTCAATGCTAGTCTTTTCATTTTGGGGGCTATAGAAAAAAAATGCATGAAGGCACAGAAGAGTTATAATATATATTATATATTAATATATAATTAATATATTTTATATATTATATTTCTGGACATATAATCCAGAAATATTTGCTAACTTGCCAGCGATCACAAGTGGAAAGGCTTGGGACTCCAACTTGTGGGTATCTATCTGCCACCCCATCCCTACCCTCTAAATCTTCAGAATGCTGACTCTTCAAACAAGGGAGAAAGCTAAAAGGGGAAATTAAGAAATGTCTTCCTTAGAGATTTTACTTTAGGGACCCAATAACTACTTGTTTTGGAAAGCTTTGAGAGGTTCAGCTTGAAGCTAGAAACAGAATGAGCTTGACATGCTTTTTGAAATCTAAGACTCCATATGCATGGTTAAGTCAGTCAAGTGCAACCCAGCAGCTAAGGAGTCAACACCGTGTACCCACTGTTAAATCTATTATGAATTTTCTGTTCTACTTTCTTCCAAATATTCAAGGTTTGGGTTTTCTATACACTCTATTAAAAAAGCAAAATTCTTTCCCCCATGTTCATTTTGGAGGCTCATTTAAGATGGAAAGATTGCAAAAAGACAATCTTTACCTCTCAATTATTCAATTATTTTTCAAATAAGTTATGATTTCAAAAGTGCATCTTTAATAAACAGCACCTAAAGGTTGCTGAGTGACCCATCACTCGTTTATTATCTTTTAGCGATATTAAGAACCTCTATATTAAGAAATATAATCCCATCTGATCTAAAGCTGCTAACATCTCAAATGAGAAAAATTAAATAACAGATGGGTCCGAGGAAAAACTAAAAACCATACAGAACTGGGCCCAATGTACAACAGCCAATTCACTCATTCATTATAAAATTACTTTTGATTAAAAAAAACCATCGCATATAACAAAGTGGTGACTGGTGTATAACTTGGTGTACTGTGTTAAATATAATTCAGTATTTAATAAGGACAATAAGTTGGCACTACACAATAGCAATCTGCCTAACGTTTAGAGTACAGCAGCCCCATCATTTCATCAAAAGCATTGTAGTCATTTCTGCAAAATTAATTGCAACTAATTCTGGTAACTCGTGGAGCTAAGTCTAGACTTGTTTGCTCACTTTAAAAAACTTTCAAAGTGTTTCCTTTGGTGCATACAAACTGAGACGGGAACCTTCTATGGAGTAAGGACCAGGCCAAGGGACCCACAGAACAGCAAAAAAAAAAAAAAAAAAAAAAAAAAAAAAAAAAAACCGAATAAATAAATCTTCTGCTGATATGGATAAGGGGAATTAATCTCTTCCAGAAGACTGGAAGGAATTAGCAGTAAATTAAGCCAGCCTTCTAACCAGAGCTCTCACTATAAACCTTCAACTCCTTAAACTGATATCCTGAAGGTTAAAATACTGAAGTAGACAAAATTGTGTGCTGGCGGCAGGGGTCGATCTTTCTTCCACTAGCTGTACTCTTAATTCTAGAAGGTGCCCCTTAGACTCAAGCCACAAGATGTCTCAAAAACTTAAGTGTCCACAATTTGTCACTTCGGATGTTTCCTGATACAATTCTTTTCAGGTGTTCCAACATATTTGCAACATTTTAACTGGAGAGTTTCCTTTGCTCTCNTTGTATCCCCCCTTCCCCCCATCAATCTCATTAAATTATCCGCCTAAGTTTAACCAAAACTATCAGTAAGCTATTTTCAGGAGTGAAAGAGGCAGATGCAGATTCATTCACAACGTCTGGGCTCCCCTGTCAGCTGATGCCAGCCCAAGTTTGGAAAAACTGCAAGTTGTTTAAAATGATGCCGTCTTCCCTAAATTCCCGTTACCCTGGAGGCGGCAAGTTGTTCCAGATTACAACGAAACCTGCACGTGCAAACTACAAAGTTAGCATCTTCNGGGGGCGCCCCCCACCCCGAAGCAACTCCCTAACGTACAAAGGCAGCGGCGGCCGCGGCTCAGCAAGGCGGCTCTGGGGAGGGGGGAGCCCCGGGTCGGCCTCGGAGGGGCTGGACCCCAGGAAGCTGGCAGCGCGCGCAGGGTCCGCCCGCCCGCTCGCCCGCCCGCCCGGGGCCGGCGTGTCGCGGCTCCCGCGGAGGACACGGGCGGGAAGGCGCGGAAGCGAGGGGCGTACTCGGCCCCGGCCGGCTCGGCCGGATAGGCGCGCGGGGCAGGCTGGGCTGCGACGGCGCGGGGCGGGCGTCCGGGGCGGAGACCCCAGCCCCGGCGAGCGCAGGGCCCGCGACTCCCACCCCCCGCGCCAAGATGGCGACGTGGACCGCGGGGGAGCCCGGCGCGCGAGGCTGGAGGCTGGAGGGGGGGGAACGGAAGGGGAGAGGAGACAAAAAAGGCCAGCCCCCGGGAACGCGGCGGCCAGGCTTACTTTTTCTTCTCGTTCTCGCCGCCGCCGGCGCCCTCCATAGCGAATCGGTGCCCGCGGTGCCTTCCCGGCCGGCGGCCCCCGGGCTCGCTCCGGCCTAAGCGCTGGTTCCGTCCGCACGCGCAGAGAAAGGGGCACAAGTCCAGAGGCGGGGGTGCGAGGCGAGACGCCCCCTCCCCGGGACGGCGAGGCGGGAGCTGCAGGCTGCGATCGCCGGGCTCCGGCTCCGGTTCCTTGGCGCTCCGCGGGCTTCGCTTGTCAGGGCCTGGCCAGACACACTGCCCACGACGGCAGCGAGGACAGTCCTCGCGTCCCCCTCGGACGAGGAGGCTCTGTGCACTGAGGCGCTGAGGCAGCGGCAGGGGGCGGGCAAGGGCGGAGGCGCGCTCGGGCGCGCGGCGAGAGGAGGGGAGCCCCGGGGGAGGCGCGCGCCCGCCGGGCCCGACACGCGCGCGCGCGCGCCCGCGGACCCGCCTCACCTGAGCAGAGGCGGGTTCCCCCGAGAGCCAATGGCGAGCGACGCAGGCGGCCAGGCCCCACCCCAGCCCACGTTGCTCTCAGCCAATCAGGAGGCGGTCAGCTGAGCCCCAGCTGAGACGCTCTGCCCCGCTCACGTGCTTGTCTGTGTGCGGCTGGGGAGGGAAGAGAAAAAGGGGGCGAGGGGTGCGGCTGAGCCCGGGCCTGGGGACTTCGGCGCTTTCCACGGCGTCTGGCTTTGGGAGGCGCTGCTGGAGAGAGTGGGCTGCCGAGCTCTGAGCCTGCCTCACTGCTATCTGGAGTGATCTGAGGCTGGCTCACTCGTCAGCTGCGGGGCTGGACCCGGCTGCCGCCCAGCCCTTCTGAGTTTCTAGTTGCAAAAAAAAAAAAAAAAAAAAGAAAGAAAGAAAAAAAAAGAGCCACTTTGCGTCGTGGCAGCCAGCCCCCTGTGTTAGAGTGGGGTCCCTCCTTCCCAGGTGACCCGGAGGCGGCTCAGCCTCCGCGCTCTGCCACAGAACAAGGGAAGTCTCCATGTCGTTAAGATTTTCTGGGCCGAAGTTTGATTACTGAGCAAAGGCAAATAAAGATATAAAACAAATCCTTCTTGCAAAACCTCTCAAGGGAAGTGAAGTTGCAGGGCCATTTTAACACAAACTATCTTAAGCATTACGAATAAATAAAAGCTTTAAGAAGTGAAAGCATAAGCCTGGATTTGGGGAAAAGGCTTTTTGAGAGACTTACTTTGCTACCATGTTGCTTTTAAAAGAGACAAAGATAATCTTCAATGGACACCGGAAAGGTTCAAGAATCTGAGACTGAGTTTGGTTCACTGTTTAGACAAAAGGAAGGAATAGCGAGTCCCCTAACCTGCAGACCCCGACAGAGGACTGCCCACCTGCTATGCAGGGAGCTATGGAATAAAACGATCAGTTTTGGTCAGGCTTTGGAAGCATAAACCCTAAGCCTGTCAGTATGGGTTTTTGTTGTTGTTTTATGTATTCTAAGCCCAAGAAGGAACACTGCACACATGCACACACAAATACACACACACACACACACACACACACACACACACACACGCTCACGAACGCACGCAGGTGTTAGGGGTATAGCTGAGCCTGGATCTGGGGCCTCTGCTTGAGACTCTACCAGACACTAAACTGTTTAATATCCCTTATTAATACTTGTTACAATCTAACTTTGGGTTGTATATTCATATAGATATCTGTGGTAGATTTAAATTACTTTCAAATCTAAAAACAATGCCCTCTATAAATATACAGAATGCCCAAGTCTAATAAGACAATAAACAATGCATGAAGCATCTCAATCAACTCATGAAGAGATGATTACAGCTGGGGATATAGCTCAGTAGTAGAGCAGTTCTCTAGCATGGACAAGACCCTGGCTTCAAAGAGAAGCTAAGACTATGTAGATTGATTTTAATGCTATTTTTGTTTGAAATCTAGAATACTATGTACCTCCAAAAGAGCTACAGGACATATCTGAAAAGAGGGAAAGACCAAAAATAATAACTGGTCTTCCTTTTGTTTTTAATCATGGAAAGATTTTTTTTTTTAGTGAAACACTCTGAAAATACAATGTTAAGAACACTGGCTCCAGAATTCAGAGTGAGCTTGGTTATAAGCACCAGTACTCACAATCGGTTAAGTTAACTTCTTTGTGCCTCAGTTTATTCACTTGTAAAACAGAGAAGATGGTATTTATGCTACAGAGTTATGGATGATTATCACACATGTAAAGCACTTGAAACAATATATGGCAATAGGAAGCCATCAATAAATGCTGGTGGTCTTGTTTTTATTATCCCCAAATTCATGTGTCTTCTAGCAGCAATTAGTTGGGCTGCAGTACTGTAATCAGTCTCAACTATTCAAAAATGCCAATTGTGTTAGTGGAAATGCTTCTAGACTCTCTTCTTTTCTGACATCATGACTTCCCAGAGTGTTTCCATCTGCATAAATGGCAGTTCCTGACCTCCTCAAGCATTTCCTTTCTTATAACTCTTAAGCAATTCTCTCCGGCCAGGGATCACAGCTGTAGAACATAATATTTTTAAAATAAAAATATGAACATTGTGTAATAGCAAGTCTAACTCACTTAAAAGTTTTAAAGTTATTATTTCAGAAAGTTAAACAGAATGATAATTCAGTGAACAAGATATTTTTGAATATATATTACTGTTTCCTCAAGCTTCCATTTTCCTGTGTAAAAACGTATAAAATATGATATTTTGTATGTGGTTATAGATACAAACATGGAGAGCAGTAATATTTAGCCAAGTTGTTTTATCACAATTACAAAGGTGCCAAATATTATCTCCTGATTCGGATAATCCTGCTAACAACAGAACCCTAAAAGGCAAACTTTCTTACTGAATAAAACTAAAATCACTCTTTTTATAAACTCCCTATTAACACATGCATTTAGGTTGCTACCAAATAAGTACATGTGGGTGAGCAATCATATTCCATCCCTTCATAATCTTCAGCAGTGTCCAAGGTCCACTCCAACTCACTTTGCAGAACTTCCTAAGGACTTTAAAAGAATGTTGCAAAATGACTTGATTGACCTTTAACCCAGTTTGCAGTGATTCACAAGGAGTCAGAGTAAAACTTGAATTTAAATTGCTATGAAAAAATATGGAGCAATGAGCTTGTNGAAAGTGGAATATACCAGCTGCACACAGTTTAAACTACATCAAACTGTGTAGGGAAGATGAGTGCTAACAAGTGATCGTGGCTTAGCCTTGCCCTTGCTGTTGCTGGTCCTTTCCGTCCCTGTCTTTCTCTCCCCCACTTCTCCTGCTCCTCCTTCTCCTCCTCTTCTCCTTCTTCTATGTATTTATAACAGAATCACAATGATAAAAGAATACGATTTGGAAGGAATGTGTTTAGAAAATTGAGCATTAAACATTTTTTTCTTTATAAAAATCAAAACAAAGTAAAGATGTATATTGTCTGAATTTATGGAAAACACAAACAGAACATTTGATAGTAGCACTTTCTAATTCAGGTGGTGACACTCAGGGAGGTCTGAGGACCANTTTCAGGAGCCGGTTCTGTCTCTCCATCTAGAGATGGAGTTCAAACTCCTGGGTTTGCACAGCAAGTGCTTTTCCACTGCACTATCTGAATAGCCAGATAGGCTGCTGAAAGAAAGAATTCACAAAGAAATGATAAGGGGTTTCCTGTTTTCTGTCCCTCCTGAAAAGAGCACAGGAAGCCAGGCAGTGGCGGCGCACGCCTTTAATCCCAGCACTTGGGAGGCAGAGACAAGTGGATCTCTGTGAGGCCAGCCTGGTCTACAAAGCAAGTTCCAGGATAGCCAGAGAAACCCTGTCTCAAAACTCAAGCCCCCTGTGCCCCCTCAAAAAAGAGAAAAGAAAAGAAAAGAGCCTAGGACTTGTTGCTGGGGGTGTAACTCAGTGGTAGAGCTCTTGCCTAGCATGTCCTGGGTTTAATATTCAGTACCACCAAAACCAAACAACACCAAACGGCAAAACACACAAACATTCATTTCCATCTCCATGACAAGGAAAAAAGCCAATCAAACTGAAATCCATAATTATCTAATCAGGATCCAAGTCACAGAGGAACTACTGTCCCAAAAGTTAGAGAGACAGATAGATATAGACAATCACAGCTCGTCAGCTGTCCTAGTTAGGGTTATCATTGTTGTGATGAAACACCATGATCAAAGCAACTTGGGGAGGAAAGGGTTTATTTGGCCTATGCTTCCAAATCACTGTTCATCATTGAAGGAAGTCAGGACAGGAACTAAGCAGCTCAGGAACCTGGAGGCAGGAGCTGATGCAGAGGCAATGGAGGGGTACTGCTTACTGGTTTTCTCCTCATGGCTTGCTCGGCCTGCTTGCTTATAGAACCCAGGACTACCTGCCCAGGGATGGCACCACCCTCAATGGACTGGGGCCTCCCNCATCAATCACTAATTAAGAAAATGCCTTCCAGGCTTGTCTACAGGTCGATCTTATGAAGGCATTTTCTTAATTGAGTTTCCCTCCTCTCTGATGACTTCAACTTTCGGTCAAGTTGACATAAAACTATCCAGCACACCAGGAGATCACAGTTTATCTGGAGCACAGCCAGTACCACAGCCGGAGATGTATCAGCAGAACACTGGAAACTGCAGTCCAGGAATCGTCCGGGCTCAGTGTAAAGCAACTTGAGAAGACTCCAGATGCTCTCGCCTACGGACTTTCCTTGAGTTTTACTGTTTTAACTTGGTTGAGTTTCCTTCTAGGGACAAACCAGATCCTGCTATGAAAATCTGAGAGCAATAATCTTTCGCTTTGTCAAAGGGGCATGCACGCACGTATGGGGTGTGTGTATGAGAGAGAGCGCCTTTAAAAATGCTCTTAGACTAGGAGAGAGAAGAAAGATTTCAAGTGAGTCTATAAGGAGCATGGAGGGGAACAAGAGAGGGCAATGGAATCTATGGAGTATAAAAGAGGAGGGAGGGGCTATTGGAAAAGAGGGAAACCAGGTAGGTGGGGAACAGGGAAAGGTATGATGATACACATGTATCAAAGTGTCACAATAAAATCCACTACTTTGTATGCTAATCTTTAAAACACAATANAAAATAAGGAAATGAAATAAAATAAGAATTGAATACTCCTAGTTCTCTCCTTCTCAGCTAGGCTCAGCAGCCCTCCAGGAAAATGATTTTATTGGTNCCTTACCAGCTGGGGTCTACCAAAGTCAAACCAATCTAAGCAAATGGAAACACCAATTCCAACCAGTTCTAACATTGCACGTGGGAGAAGGGAAATACTCAGCTCAGAGTAACAACAGGACTGAGACCAAGTCATAGGACTATAGAACGCTGCCCTACGCCCTCACCCTACCACCACATCAGAGTGCTGTGTAATAGCAGGATGGTATACCTGAAAGAACTCAAGCCTCTCACCCTATTGTAGGAGTGTTTNTGGANACCCAAAGACAACATGGCAAATGAAAACATAGNTACTAGGGGAAATTTTAGTCTCTGATTGTTACAACAAATAGTAGTAGCCTAACTCTTAGATTGAAACTGGAAACTATAGACCTGTCTACTACCTTCCTAACACAGCACATNTGTTTTAAAATAAGAAGTCCCAAGGCAAAAAGAGAAAAAAGAAAGAGGAAGAGGTTGGACGGATAGCTCAGTTGGTAAAGTGCTTATGGCTCAAATATGCGGAGTTGTGTTTAATTCCACAGCCNAGGCAGAGTAGCNTGCTTCTGTAATCCCAATGCTGAAAAGTGGAGACAGGAGGAGTCTTGGGGTTCACCAACTAGCAAGTCTAGCCAAATTGGTGAGAGACCTTGTCTCAAAAAATAGAGTGGAGAGCACCTGAAAAAGACACCTAATGCCAACCTGTGGCCTCTACAGACACATGCACACCCATCCTCCACATGTGTACACACACACACACACACACACACACACACGCAAACACACACATACACACACATGCACACATACACACATACATGCACAAACACATGCACAAACACACACACACATGCACACACACATACACACACACAAACACACACATACACAGACACACACACACACTCACACCAGCCATGGTCTGAAAAGACAATCCAAACACCAGAATCAGGCTTAAATGTAGAAGAGACCAGAAATTTAAAATAACCAGTTAATACATTAAGGACTGTAATGGAAAATATGGACAGCAGGCAATGTTAGTTGAGTAATGCAAGCTCAGCTTAGAAGGCTTAAGCACAACTGTCAGTACTGGAAATGAAAACAGAATGTCTGCGTTGGGCTCATCCATAAACTGGACCCAGCAGAAAGGAATTCATCAGTTTGAAGATATATCAATACAAACTTCTAGAACTGAAATGCCATGCCAAAAGAGGGCGGCCGGGGGGGGGGAATAAGTCCCAACAACTGGGCATAGGACAATGATAAAATATGAAACCAAGCTGTAAGAGGAGAAGAGGGATATTGGAAGCTCAGAACTTTCAAACACTAGTGACAAAAATCAAGCCATAGATGCTGGTATCTCAGAGAAATCAACCATAAAAATGGAAAAAACTTGGCACCCAGGAATAGTGTATTTAAACTGGAGAATCAAAAGAAGATGGGCTAGTAAGAAAAAAGCTGGGCATAAAGGGATGTGGTAGAAAACAGACTGCCTATACAGAAGCAAAGATGAGAGCTACANCAACCTTTTTGTCAAAGCCATTCTAGCAAGAATACAGTGGAATGGAAATTTAAAACGTTGGGAGGAAAAAAAAAACAAAACCTCCCACCAATCCAAAATTCTATGCTTGGTGAAATTATCTTTCACAAGTACAGAAGAGTCAAAGTACCTTCCTTTCTTCAAAACGAAGTCCAGTAGACTTTCTTAGGCAAGCAAAANTAAGGCGAGCAGCAGACCTGCCCTGTAAGAAACGTTGAAAGATCTCGAAAATAGCGTAGAACAGAAACTTGAAACCTCATAAAAAGAAAAAAGGAACCAAGGCAAGGAACCAGAGAAGGAACTAAGGAAAAGAAAACAAAACGCTGGTTTTTTTTTTCTTACCTTTAATTGCTCTAACACAGAACACTTTGTCCAGAAAACTAGTAGGNAAAGGTATTCTGGTTTCTTGCTTGTGGAAGAGTGAATGAGCCACACCGTTTTGGAAATGGATGGAAGGGAGGAACGAGAAACTGGTATAAGCTGCTTGCATTACCAGTGAGGCAGGATAATATCTGGAAGTGGAACTGGATTAGTCATAAATGTATGTTGCAAACTCCAAGGCAACCACGAAAGTTTTTGAAGTAGAATACTGGGCTGGGGATATGACTTAGTGGATAAAGTGCTTGCCATGTGAGCATAGGGACCTGGGTTTGGATCTCCAGAACCAGTGTAAGGGCCAAGTAGGTGAGGTGCTGCACTGCTGTAACCCTAGGTGAGGGAAGAAGCCCAGATATGCGGGTCCTGGGGTCTTGCGGGCCAACTAGCCTAGACGGACCAAGAGCTCCAGGCTCAGTGAGAGTCCCTGTCTCAAAATTACAAAAAGTAAAAGGGTGGAGAGACTCCTGGTGTCAACCGCTGCCCTCCACACATGCATGCATAGGTGGGCACAGGCACACATACACATACACACACACCATACATACCCACACACTTGAGCACACAAATATACAAAAACTCCTGAAACAAATTAGCCATTATAACAAGGTTGCAGAATATGTTTAATATATGAATCAATCTCTTCCACACATAGAAAAATTAGCAATTATAGTTTAAAACCATATCATTTATGCNAACACTAAACAAGGAGCTATGCCTGAGAATAAATGTAACAAAACATGTGTATGATTTACAGGAGGCAAACTACAATATTCTGATAATGAAAGGAAAACAAGCAAACCTGAAGAAGTAGAGAGGCCCTTCAAATTAATGAATAGGAAAATCCACCATTATTAAGAAGTCAGTTCTTCTACCCAGCTGGTCTGTAGATTCAGTGCAGCTTAATAAAACCTCCAACAACTTACTTTGTGGTTATCACCAAACTAGTCCTAAAATTAACGCAGTAAAGACCAGAACAGAGACCACAGGGGAAGACGAGCAGATTCAAAAGAGTGACACCACCTGACCAGGACCAGCTACAAAGCTGTAGTTATCAAGACGATGTGGTGTTGGCAAGAAAACCAGACAAATAGAACTACAAGACTTCACAGCCCAGAAGCAGACACACGACATAGTCACCCTGTCTCTGGTAAGGGAGCCAAGATAATTCAGCAGGGTTTGAGGGGAATAGGGGAAATGAGGGAGTTTGTAGGAACTCTGTATTTCTGTTCAATTTTTGGGTAAACTTACATTTTCTCCATGAAATTAGGTCTAATGATTAAAAGGAAAAAATGAGATATTCTTTTAAGGCCAGGAGTTCAAATCTTGGTGAATAAGGCAGAAGGTTTAAATTTGCAGAGATGAGGCCTGATAAAGTGTTTCGTTGACTAGAGATGAAAGTGACACTTGGATATTATTCTGACATCNCCGTCAGCCGGGGGATTCTCAAAAGCCACAGCTTGAGAAGATTCTAGAAAAGGAAGATATCAAGAAAGGGGTGAGAGTTTCATCTTTGAAAATCAGTGGTAACTTCCCTCCTGGCCCAGACACCTGCAAGTTTTCACCATATTTCTTCACCTGTAGATTTCATTTTAAGTTGTTAAATTCACCCATTCAAAAGTAAANAACTTCACCATCTATAAAGTAGCACAGTAATGAACAGAAGGAATATGTTTGTGAATCTGCCTTCCCCACTTTCTTTCCTCTGTCCCACACCACACCAATATGTTAATTTGGATTATGGCCCTCTATTATTCTATTAAGTATCCATCTATTATAGTCAAACATTAGTTTAATCTGCAGGCTTGCATGCCATTTGAGAATTACTAAGGGACCAGAACACNCGTTCACCTCAGCAGTTCTATAATTTAGGATTGGTACTCGATACACAAATGCAGTCTTTTATTTTAAAGCATTTTTAACCTAGGCTGTGCATTTCACCCATGCTGCGTTTTCACCCAAGCTCCATGATAACTCCATGAGGCAGGAATTATGATGATCAAAGTGTGCATCAGAAGTTAATGATTACACAGGTAAAAAAAAAAACAACTAAGTTTAGGGTTAGAGAGCAAGAAAAACAGGGTTCTGGACCATGCCACACCCTTTGCTGCTCAAGCTATTGTAATAGTTTTGTTGGGAAAGCTGAAGGCTCTGGAATATGGGGGTGTGCCCTAAAATGGTTTATCAACTATTTAACATNATTCTAACAGTGGTGTGTATTTCTGGTATGCATTTGGCTAATGGCATCTCAAAAAAGCAAATGAGCAAATACTTTCAGGAAATCTCTCCATACCTCTCTAGCTGGTGTGTTCAACTCATGACACCACTGCTGCCCAACACGAATTTGGTTTTTAAATATTTATTTTGTTTTTATTTGTGTGTTTTCATCTGTGTGCGTGCATGTGTGTGTGTGTGTGCGCGCGCGCGCGCGTGTGTGGAGATTAGATGATAATTTTGGGTATTGGACTTCACTTTCCACCTTGTTTGAGACAATGTCTCTTTCTGATTGTTTGCCACTGTCTATGCCAGACTAGCTGACCTGCAAGTCGTCAAGGATTTTCCTGTCTCTGCCTCCCACCTGGCTATAGGAATGCTAAGATTACGGACATACAATATCGGGCTTTACATGAGTTCTGAGGACTTGAACTCATGTCTTATGCTTGTCTAACAACCACTTTACCCACTGAGCCATTTCCCNTGCCTATGAAAGACTATTTTCCATTGCAAGCCACAATTCACTGCTCACACAGAGATGGTTATCTTCGCATAATTTTCTTTTAATCAGATATTTCTGACACCAGAGCACACATCAGTAGCAGTAGGAGGCAGCACAAGGTTAGGCCAGTACCGTATGTGCTTCTGTACATTGTATGCAGCTCTGGCTTAATTTGCATCTTTATGTTTGTTTATACTTCTCTCCACTGTGAATGGAGCCATGCATGGTGTCTGTNCCTGTTTAGGTTCATAAGCTTCAGTAAGTTTTAACTTTTAAATAAGATTTATACATGTTTATGGACCCATGTGATAAAAATAGATCATTGCCTAATTATATTTTATGTACTCATGACATATCTTTTGCTTAATCTCTTTGATGTCTATGCAGTCTATAAGTTTTTTTCAAAATGTCATACATGTCACAAGAAAACNTGCACAAGTAAGTGGACCTGTGCATTCAGTTCTATGTTGTTCAAGGTGATACTATTTGTAAGTTGGTCTAGAGATATCCTATTAGTCTGTATTTCCTGCTCTTTCTTTTATGTACAAATGACAAGGTAGTATATATAATCCACCTGTGGATTGATTACACAACAATGTTGTTGGGTATTATCTCTTATAAGTTCACCTACAAATATTAATTTTTTAGATCAGGTTTCATGTAGTTCAGGTTAGCCTCAACTTTCTATGTAGACCAGGCTGGCCTTGAACTACTGATTTTCTCACCTCTACCTCCCAAAAGTTAGGATCACAGCATATGACACCACACCTGGCCTATGATGAAGTGGAATGTGAAATCACAAGATTTTTAGTTACTGTAAAGCTTTGATATTTATGAACAATGATCATTTGAATTTGATTTCAAATTAAACTATGTTCCTCTAGCTAGATTAAACATAAGGCATTTTTACAGAAAGGCTAAGCTGATATAGTTTTCTCTGGGCAAGCCATATCAATTTCCTGATCTAGTTGTGAAAGCTTTCAACCTTAAATGAATTACAAACAGAAAGAATTGCTTTCTGCCTAGTTTAAAAATTAGCTTTTACTTTCTCTAGTCTTCACTGTCCATAAAGCTAAGACTCGGAGTTTACATCATATATAATTTTTCAGTGGCAATCTCTTCATGGTAGATGATTAACAATTTCATAATGCAGTTTGAATCAGCTTAAATTTAATCTGATTTTTATTACAGTGAATTGTAAAAAGTATACTACCACTCTAAGAATTCTTTTTTAATTTACTTTTATTTTATGTGTATAGGTGTTCTGTCTGCATGTATGTCTGTGCANCCTGNGCATGCCTGGTGCCTGTGGAGGCCAGAAGAGGGTGTTGGACCCNTGGACTGGAGTTACAGGATGCAATCCATCCNATGGGCTCTAGGAATTGAACCCTGGTCCTCTGAAAGAGCAGCCAGCACTCTTACCCATGAAGCCGTCTTTCCAGCTCTCTACTCTTAAGGATTCCATAATGTAGGGGGAATTTAAAGAATCCATCTGCTAGAATTTGAAGATGTTACAGACATTATACAAATTAACATTAGGTAGTTAACATTTACTTGCAGCCAAACTTGAAATTTGTTCCTGTCTGTAGAGGAAAAGCATCTTCAAGCTTTGTACACAGTCTGCTGGACATCTGGCCAGACATCTCCANACAAGAAGCTCTTGTTAGATGGTGAATGCTCCAGGATTTCTGTGCATTTTCATCCAACTCTGTTTCCATGGTACAAGGAAAGGTTCCGCCCCCCCATGGCTCCTTGTCATAAGTCAGACAGTCAGGTCATGAAAGGTAAGTAAGAAAAATCTCAGAATGAATCTTAGGACAGAAGCGCTCACTTAGAGCTGTTTGTGTGACATCATCACTCTCTCCAAAACAACCGTGGTTTCTTCCAACAGGAGGAAAAATACTACTCCAACATTAAAAATGCCAGTGAACAGATCATCCCAAAATATCTTTCCTCTCAATGTTAATTTCCACAGCAAATTGCATCTTTTTCTTTTTTCAATCATCTGGGGTTTTAGAATAAGCATTTAAAATANAACTTGTAATAGAATAATTAAAGCAGAAGTGAAAGAAGGGTCTTATATTGCTTCATATTTATCTTAGCCTGGTTTTCTTTCCATGTGCCCTGCTCCAATGGCAATTCATATTTTCCAAATATTGGCTGGATAATGTTTCTCTTTGATTTTCTTTTTTTTTTTTTCCTTTTTGGTGGGTAATGCAGAACCATTAGCTGTTTGGNTCTTTCATTGGAAAACTTATAAAGTTTCCTATGGTTAAGTGTGTCAGAACTTGCCTGTGAAGAATCAGAGTCAGTCACAAGAACTTGATTAATTTTATACCAGGACTTGCAAAGACAGGTTGGTGCCTCCTGTGTAAGTGGCTTTCCTGAGGAAGCCAAAGCTCTGCAGAGTTATCTTATGATCTTAATATGATGATAGAGATAATAATATTAAGAGCACACTGTGTGCCAAGTTTGGGGGTGGACCTTAGGAATTATATACACTTAACAAACTTACCTTCTAAGTTCCAACTTCAACGCCATACCTTACCCTTGGTCTGCTATTCTGATTTTGTAAGTGACTAATGGAAGACTGCCCTGTGAGTTACAAAAGTTTCTTGTTTTTGTTTTGCATCTAGAAGGTAAATGTCTGGTCTCAAACTGACTCGTCCTTCATGTCACCAGGCAGCACAACCTCTCTGATCCTGTCTGTGTCATATTTCTCCAAACCCTGTCTGTCTCGTATCCCATTAACAAGGTCTGTGGTAACTAGGTTCAGGGTCAAGTGTCTGCCTCCAGGTCTGGCTAAGGTGCTTCTTTGATATGTGCTGCTGGAGCAAAGACAATCCCAGAGCGTAGCTAACCTAGGGCCTGCAGGAAGAGGGAGCTGACAAGAACATGTGAGAAATGGTGAGAAAATAGGAAAGCATCTGAAAACATGGTAATGTTGGTGCTGTGGCAGATAAGTGAGAATGTGCATATCTCAAAACACATCAAACTCACATAAAGGGAAAATTGNTTTATTGCATATAAATTGTGCAATAATTTATTAACTATTAAGTCAGTTAGCTGGGATCGTGTCATGAAGAGCCTTGCCTCCTACTCACTGAGCACTCCTCTAATCTCTGTTCTGTTCTTTGATGGGATCCCATCAGGCTACATTTCAACTGTCAGTTGATCACTGAGATTTTGTCTACACATCTTGGTTCAATCTGTGGCAGATTGACTCCTGACGCTCAGTTCCATTTTTCAGAGCTTTTCATACTCTGGTATGGTATGACAACACTAACCAAAATATTCAAACTAGGATGATTGTCAACAAGCAAGACGGAAAATTTGAGAGAATAAACTAGATGGATGAATTCTCACTGGTTAGAAACATAGAGGGAAAATAGAATGGCCAGACACAGAAGCTAGAAGCTGGNTCCTCCCTGCTCAAANGCTGATGAAGCCATGTTGAGGGAGAGAATGCCACTAATATTTCAAAACAAATAGTTTGAGTTTGAGGTAGACACCTGAGACACACAGGAGGTTCTCATAGTGTGAGTTAGTATCCACATAGATAGACATGTTCTTTCATGGTTTGAGAACTTGGGAATCACCTTTTGGAAATGTGAAGCTTGCATATCACTTCAGGATGGAGAAAAAAAAAAGATACACACTGCTCAGACCAGTGTTGTTTGTGGGTCCTACAAGCTTCAGAAAACAGGTTACTTTTTACAGCCTATATATTACAGTTATTTTATGTCTAACCATTTCAATGGGCCATAAGCTCTATTATGCAGTGATGTGTCTGTCTAGCTGTCTTTATCTCCAGTCTCCCAAAGAGTGCCTTCCCCAGAAAGAGAAGTCAGTAGACACCATCGTGTTGTTGTTATAAAAACAGGAAACAAGGAATNGTGTAAGAATGACATGATTTACTTGGAGGCCTGATGAATAAGCATGNTGGACAACGGTTGGTATGGACACCCCAGAACATGACAGAGAATGTCTTGAAGNATACTCTTTTACGATGTAGTGAAGTAAGCGCTTGTGNGGACCAGGAACTTGTGTTCTGCCAACCACAATCTCAATGATCTTTCCTCCGCTGGCCCTCATTTTCCTCATTTGAAAAATCAAGGAGTTGAGCTAAGTCATCACAATGTCCCTTAAAATGAATCACTTCTAAAATAGTTCATCTTGGGTTAAAGGTGTGACTCAGTGGTAGAACACTTGCCCAGCATGAATGAATTCTGAGTTCAATCCCAAGTACCACTAAGTAAGTAGATTTACAGCAATAAATAATAATAAAATAATCCCACACAGTCCTTAGAGGAACAAGACATAGAAACACACAGCAAAAATCAAAACTAAATAGGTGGACAAGATTAATTTTGTTAACACTACAAAATTCCAAATCTTTCAATGGGATNATAATACTCATATTTTCATAGTCTTTTCATAGTCATCACTCTGTTTGGTTTTCAAAGCAGCCTTGCTACAGTGTTTGATAGAGTGCACCGAGAAGTTGGGTCACAGAATGAGAACCTGTGGGAAGAGAGGGATTCTACAAGACTGGGTCTTCTGACTATTAGTTACAGCTGGTTTCCTCTTCCAGACGTGCGTACGTCACCTTTTACAACGACCAGGAGAATGGAATAATGCAATCTAAGCAGGCTAAAATTGAGATTCCAATACAGCCATGGACAGATACAGACAACTTCCTTGTCTCCTAAATTTATTTGCATCTAGACCGTTTAATTTGATTTATGCAGACACTGATCTGCTTTCAGGGAAAATAATTGGAGTAATGCTAATTGTCAGACTTTAGGTATATATAGGTCCCCGTAGGCTAAGAAGAGCCCAGTGGGAGGACACAGCTGAACTCTCTAGGAAATTTATCCTATAGGGAAAAGCCCTGGTATAAGCAGGCTGCAGCTGGGAAAGCTAAGGAGTTGAGCAGAGTAATTCTGTTTTCTTTTAAAATGTATTAGGGCTTAAGAAGTCTTGCTGAGGGACTTTCTGATACCATTCAGAGGGAGATATAACTTTTCCTGTTCCCACTTTGTAGTCAGTACTGCTAAATAGTTACNATGAAACAAACAATAAGACCACAAGTAGCTGCAGTGGACAGCGAGGAGCTGTACTTGGTGGAGAACATTTTGAATGTGACAGCATTTTAAAAGTTACTTTTTTTTTTTGAGACCTGGTCTAACCATGGAGATCAGGCTGACCTGGAACTCATCATGGAATTCAGGCTGCCATAGAACTCTTGAGTCCTCATGCTTTGGTGTCCTAAATGCTGGGATTACTGGAGTGAGTGAGTGAGCTGCCCTGCCTGTGAGCAACACTGGAACGTATCTCCAGTTGATATTTAATTTCAGCAGAGCCCTTGCGTGGCAGCAGCCAGGCACCATGAGGAAAGTGAATGTCCTAGACTAAAGAACTAATGTACATGAGACACTCCCTGGGGGTTCTCAGGAATNCTTTGGAGACTTGGAACTCCTGACTAAATGAAAAGGGTCATTTCTACTAGTAAAATAATTGTACTGGGTGAAAAGACAGTGAGTGTTATTTTCTGGATTTGGGCACTTTTTAAGCCTGGCTATTCCAGCATGCTTTCTGATTAGAAATTCCTAACTTCTATGAGCCATCAGCTTCCTCTAGCTTCTATATAGCATGAAATATTTTCTCATCCAATGACTTGACCAGTTTTCCNGTGCATGCTAATATGNACCTTGTCAAAATTCGTTTTGCTTAAGTACTTCATTAACTGGATAAGAAGTGCAATCACAAACATAAAGGGTATTTTGTGCTTGCTAATTTCCTCTGCTAAGTCTGCATTTTCTTCNCTGAGTAGAAAATGAATTAATCATATCAAGATATTTTACAAATCTTGCTGACNATTTCATGAAATTATTTGACTTCTGTATATAGAAAAAGCATTGAACAGTGTTTCTTATCAACACTGTATTTTCTATAAAATACATATTTTCTATCTATGGTGTAAAAGTAACAAAGTTGTGAGTTAATATTTTTTTCAACNAGTTGATGTACAACCAAGTTTAGTGCAAGAACTTTAGAGCACAGTTTCCATAGTTTGTTCTCAAATCGTCTAGCTCCCTAGTGGTACTTANGTTCCATCAAACCAAAATTTTGCTGTTGTNTGAGACAGGGCCTCACTCTGTAGCTCAGNCTGGTCTTNATTTTACAATCTCCCCANCTCAGCCTCACAAGTGTTGGAATTACAGGCNTGTACCACCAGGCCTGGCTAAACCAAATAGATGCTGTAGTATTGTTAGTTTCAAAAGAATTGGCCGGAACCCTTCCTTGCAATTTCAGACATCACCGGAATAACAAACAGTTGTCATTAGAAGACTTTTGTTGTCAGAGCTGTTTAATCAACCTGAATGGGAAATTTTTGTTTGCTTTGTGCCAAGTAGTTGCTTTTAAATGTTATCTGACAATTCACAGACATAAATTTCCAAAATAAGCCACAGACCCAATGGCTATTCTTTCAAAATATTGGATTTGCTTTATGATTGCAGACTCTACATTTATATGTCAGTCTCAACAATTGTTTGAGTGTGACCAAGGTTTCTATTGATTTCTGAAAAATGTTAAGACCCAATTATTACATCATCATTATGTATGTGTGTATGTGTATCTTTTAAACTAAGGAAATAATAGTGTTGCATTCTTGAAAGTTATACCTGAAAACTTTGGATTTTTTTATATTTTCCTACATC
>LZPO01087931.1:0-16980 GCA_001675575.1 Neotoma lepida | reverse complement strand
TTTAAGGAATATAGTCCATCCCAGTGGGGAAGGCAGGGTGGCAGGTGACTCCATGGAGGCAGGACCTCACAGAAATGACTTGTGACATGGTACTCATCGNTGAGCAGNGACACGGGACAGGAAGCAGAGCTGGACTATGAAACCTGAAAGCCTACCCTCCAGTGACCCACTTCCTCCCACTAGGTTCCATCTTCTGAAGGTTCACAACCCTCTAAAACAGTACCAGTAGGGACCAAATGTTCAAAATCATGAGGCTGTCGGGTGGCACTTCGCACTCAAAACATAACACTCAAGTTTTGAATGTTTGAGGTAAGAGTGAGGCTTGTAAAGGCTGGGCCTGCTTGCCCACAGATTAGTTTCCTTGCTCTGTCTCTGCTCTGAATGTGTCACTGGAAATCACTTCCTAGCTCTAGGTTCTTGTGTCAGCTGGCAAGGAGAGGACCTGGCAAGGGATCAAAGGATAGAAGGAAGGGAAAGGCCACAGGACTCCTCCCTGTCTACCTGTCTACCTCAGGCATCGTCTGTGGCACTGGGTGTCTCTCCTCTGTCACTCTGGCTCTCTCCAGGGACACCTGATCTTGTGTTCTAGGGACTTTCAGAACCTTTGCACCCCAGCTGCTTTTCTTGGGGTGCTGATGACTCCCTTTTGTTGCTGGAGTGAGGGCTCCCTGGTGTTTCTTGGTTAGACTTTGAGCTTTTCTCTCCCCCTGTGGAGCATTTCATTTTACCATATTATTTTAGTTTGTGTTTGTTGTAAGTGTGTGGGTGTGGTTGTATGCACATGTGTGTGCATGCCCATGCATGAGGAGACCAGCGATCTGTGTTGGGTCTCTTCCTTGATTGTTCTTTACATCACCCTCATCTCTACCACCACAACCACCACCACCACCACCACCATCATCACCATCATCATCATCACCACCACCATCATCATCATCATCATCACCATCACCATCATCATCATCATTATTTGAGACAGGGTATCTCAGTGAATATGGTTCAACAACTTGGCTAGACTAGATGGCCAGGAACTCCAGGTTCTCCATTTCCTCAGTGCTGCAATTAGAGGCATGCACCACGGTGCCTGGCTTTTTAAGGTGGGTCCTGGGGATCTAGGCTCACACCTTCACACTTTCATAATGCATCTCTCCAGGCCCTAACCTCTGTTTAAATACTCAGAGTTTCTTCTGTTTTGCTGAGGAACATGGCAAGTGAAAATATCCTGAAAACAGCTGAATATGTGGAAGAAAGTTGGGGGCTGAGAGTTATTAGCACAGAGAGAGCAGGAGCAACTACCATAGCGCTTACTTCCTCAGAGGACAACTGTTTCCTCTACTGACTGTAGCCTACAACAGGGCCAGAGAGGCCCTGAAGTATGTAAACAGTATCTTTTCTACTCATTTTACTAGAGTTCTCTTAGCACTTGGCACATGGTCATGATCAATACTCTTCATCCAGAAGTCAATGTATAAACCCCATGCACTGTTTTAGGTGTCGCTAATTGGTGGATACATTTTTATTGCAAAACTGAGCTTAATCAACATGAGGAGTGCCTCATCTGAATCACTGAATACTCATTAACACATGCAGTTTTATTACCTTCAAGATTGTTAGAAGGCAAGCAAATGGACAGCAATAAGTCTCCTTGGTGGTTAAGTCATTTACTAAGCAGATAAGAATAATGAGAAGTTATTGCGATTGTTTACACAACTTCACACATGGAGGGTACTACTAACTGAACTGTAGCTAGTAGATTTGTTTACACGGGTTAAACATCACCCTGGATACCCTCATCTCGGGTACACAATGAACTCCCCTGGCCATGATCTTCAATGAGAGCCTCAACTAGGATCTCTATTGCCATCTGAGCTGTGGCTAGATAAACCAGACACTGGGAACATTGTGAAGTATAGATGTCTGCCTTGGCCCAGAGGAAAGTTAGGTATGTGACCCTGAGCGATTCAGATGATGTGTTTTGCTTTGGTAACTAGGGAAGGAGTCATCCTGGGCTCCAAGGCTGTATATGTATAGGATTCAGAATCCAGAAGCTGGTAAAGCTTCCATGTTTCTTCTGTCCTCTCATGGTTGACATTTTCTCTTGTTTCCTACTTCATAAAGTGGGGGCTGTCATGAGACAGTAGACAAAGTAAGTCCCTGGAACCTTACTTTGAGTAGCAGGGACAAATATTACAGTATTTTAGAAATGTTCTTTTACAATGTGAGCCTACAAGGTTTGTCACAAAACTAAATACAGATATAGAAAAAATGGTAATAGAACTAAAGAACTGTTAGTTTCACTCTGTGGAGGCCACCCCTTCTGATGATTTGGAATAAATCCTTCTTACAGCATTTCCATGAAAATATGTATACTTATAAATGCCTTTGTATTAGACATACCATCTGTAACCCACTTTTTAAAAGTTAAAAAAAAATGTCACAAATAACCTTTCATGACAAGAAGCAGATGTGTGTTCCATGGTCGTATTGCGGTATTCCATTTCACAAAGTCGTCATAATTTATTTAACTAATCTCCCACTGAANACCATTTGGATCCGCTCCAGTTTTTCTGCATGCACACAATGAGCCATCAGCAAATGACTTTTAAAGCAAATATTCAAACACTTGTAATGAGATATTTTGGCACAAAAATGTAGGAAAAGTGGATATGAAAGGAGTCCAAGGGAGAGGAATATTTCATAAGTGGATATTGCTCTTCTTGTAGAGGACATATTAACCAGAGGAGGATAAGGGAGGGACAGTGTACAATAGGAGAAAGTAGAAGGAATCAACGACGGGCATGGGCAGAGCGGTACATAGAGGGGGACAGCCTGAGAGACAAGTCAGCAGCATCAAGTGGGGAGAGGGAGGGAAAGGAGAGAGAGAGTCTAGAATCAATACAATCAAATCGTTACGTAGCCTGTTTAAAATCTCTCTCTCTCTCTCTCTCTCTCTCTCTCTCTCTCTCTCTCTCTCACACACACACACACACACACACACACACACACACTCCACATGCTTATCAGCTTTATGATATTGTCAAAGTAGACAGTAGTATTTATACCATGTGCATGGTGATGTATCATGAATGATTCTTCTGTGAGACAGTGTTCTGAAACCCAAGACTTTTTTTGTGAGGAGGGTAGAGTAGGAGTAACTTTAAACTCTCAAACAAAGAGAAATGATCTAAAGAAACCCCATTCTCCATCACTTAATCCATGCGCATGTGCATACGACGTGCTGAATATTGTCACTTGAAACATTGAGAAAATCCTTTTCTATAATTCTAACCTTTGATGTTTTTAATTGTCTGTTCTCCTATGGGGAGTGATGGGGTTGAAAACACTTTGCATCCCTGCCTTGCATCATAGCTTCAGAGAAAATGAAAGGGGAAGGCATTAGCTTCCCGTTTCTGCTGCTCTACAGCCCACTTCCTGTTTCGGAAAAGGTGTGAGCATCCACTTTCTCTAGACTACCATTCTTCTCTATATTTTGGAGTAAGGTGGAGTGTATATTTGTGGGGACTTAGCTGGTGGCTTCTATTGCAAAATTTCTCATGAAGAGTTCCTATCTACACTAGTGAGGAACAATAAAGACTATTTGTACAGTGAACATTGTAAACATGTTATGATGAACTCAAGTTTTTAAAAACATTAACACAGAAAACAATCTGTACTCATCTGATACAGAAATGGTGAGGAAAATATATATATATATATGGCTGGGCATGGTTGTGCAAGCCTTTAATCCCAGAACTTTAGAGGCCAAGGCAGACAGATCTCTTTGAGTTCAAGGCCAGCCTGATCTACATAGTGAAACCCCGTCTCAAAAACAAAACAAATCAACAACAACAAAAAAAACCAAGTTATTGATGTGAATGTGTTTGATTAACTCTAAAGACTTAATATAAGTTCAAGGTGTTTTTGTTCTATTTTGCTTTGCTTCAAGACACAATTTTGTTATGTAGCCCAGGCTGGTCTAGAACTCATGGTTTCTTTGTCTCTATCTCTAGAGTGTGGGGATTATAGATGTGGACAACCATGCCCTACAAATTCGAAACCTTAATTACTAGAACTTTCTTCTACTCTGCTATTGCAGTTCAAAGACAGCAGGAGCTAAGACTTTCCCACACCTAGAAGGTGAGATGGAGGAAATGATTATTGGCTTCCCCTTGGTTATTTCCCAGTATTCTCTTTTGCATAGATAATATACTTGGGAAGTTGACTTTTCCTCTGTCAAACCTATAAAAAGTTGCCAGATTGCTCTCCTTTTAGCTAAAAGTAAACAAACAAGAAACTACTCAAGACTGTCTCACATTAATCACATCNGCTGTGGAGCCCTGTCCTGTGTCGCTTACACCCAGAGCAACGACGGGAGAGGGTGGGGCCTTGCTCTAAACACTCCTAAGGGCACTTTAATTAAATCACTAATTCAACATGCCCAGCAAGTTTGGGATGACTCAGCAAGGTGATTCACTTGGCACCGTCCACCCCAGGGGTTATATATAAGCATGAGAAGCACTAGCAAGGCAGATTGGATCCCTAAATGAACATTCAAGTCAATCCCCAAGTGAGCAAGGCTGGGGGTCCTCCTCATGACGTGGGCATCATGAGTTACCTTGTGTCTAACTAGGTGTTTGCTAACTACCTCTGCGGAGGGTGCTGAGGCAAACCCTTCCAATGGTTTTGATTTGAGTCTTCCATATAAAGTGGGTTTTTTACTCTGTTCATATTCACATCTCTTCTTTGTTGTATTAGAATCTGTAATACACACACACACACACACACACACACACACACACACTGATCTAGTATTTAACATTAAAAACCGCTTCTGATCATCTCATCACTAACTATGTCTTGCTCCTTTCTTTTTTTTCCATTCTCGTATCTGTCTGTGATTTAGAACTCTCTGAATGTCTGCTCTGATGAAAGCATGAGCAGCCTGCATAATTTGCTTGCCTTGTCATTCTGAGATTTATTATGCATACAGCTCAGACATCCTGTTTGTTTAATATGACCAATGCCAACTTATTTACTGTAATCAATGTACTTTTTTATTCTTCCGAGGGAAAAGAAAACCAAACAACAAAGACACATTTAAGCATCAGTATCTAATACAGAGGATGCTGGGATTAGTTGACACAACATCAGGGACTTTCTCAATCTCACTTTTCTGGTGTATGTGTACCGGTTATAGATATGCTATTGCTGTAGTAGAGGGCAGAAGGCAGAAGGCAGAGGGCATCTGATTGATCATAGTCTCTTCATTCACTTTGAAAGGTTTAAAATTGTCCAATTCTGATAAAGAGGAGAGTTAAGAAATGAACATTTGTGGTAAATTGCACATTTATGTTCAGTTTTGTATTTCAGAGATTTTTATACAGTCAGATTTTAAAATACCTGCAACTACCCTAGAGGTTCTGATATGTGAGGGTTTTGTTGATTTTTGTATTGTGCTTTATAACCTGCATGCTGTTAACTACACCTTGCTGGGCTCTGCTACTTGGCTCAAAATACATACTTTAGTTTTGCTCCTCAGCATCTTTGTACTTGTTGCAGAAATCATGAATAAGAATCCTTTCAGCTAGCTCAGGCTGAGCTTGAACTCAGTAAGTAGCTGAGGGTGACCTGAAACTTCTGGTCTTCCTGTCCCCACTGCCCAGGAGCCAAGATGACTTCATGGGTGCATGACTACACGGTCCTGTGTGGCAGACACTTGCTCTCTCTAACCCACGTCCACTTGATTTTCCTGAGACAAAAAGTACACTCTCTCCCAGTGGGAAGGATTAGGCTCCTAGCAGGGTGACTGCAGCAGGTTGTCAGAAACTCTGTATCCGAATTGATTTCTGACCCCTTCACAATGCAAGCCTTGAGAACTCTACACTCTGTCAAGAGCAACATATTCTTAAGAATCAACATGCTTTTTTGTTTGTTTGTTTTGTGTGTTTTTTTGTTTCTTTTGTTTACGAAGCTGTTAACCAGGAAATCATTTAAGAAGTCTAGTCGTCACCATGTCCTGGTACCTCACCAGAATGATCGATGTCTTCCTGTAACTTTAGACACGAGCACTTCCACCCACGCCTTCTCACTTTATTACCCACTTGCTTCCCAAGTAAATGAAAGTCGAAAGAAATTGTATTTAAAATGTCTTCACACATAGTCACCTATGGATGGAGAATATAGTCTTTAAAAATAGATAGGTGAACTCAACTTTTTCTCCCGTCGAGTGTGTTAATCACTAAAGTTTTTTAGAGCATTTTGATTCCCAAAGGAAACCTCCAAAAGTCATTTAGTCCATCCTCAGACATCTGGAGAAACAGGCTAGCTCTATGCGTATCTTCAATATTTGTGGTCAATGCTTCTTATTCATTTTACTGTGGTGCTTTGATTTTATTACTATTTTAAGGGTAGTAGTTTTTATTTTTTTCTCCTCTCTGTAGAATGTATCTTGTTCTGAGTATTAAATCAATGGCAGCTTCCACCTAGAGAAGTAGAAAAGAGGAAAAGATGAGCCAGGGTAAATGTAATGGGATCAATTATAATATTTAATTTAAATACCATTGAATATATAAGCAGACAATGACAAGTAAATTTTTATAGCACAATCCAAATGTGGCCCTCAAATCCTTCCTCCTGCTTCTACCTCCCACTTTCTAGAAAAGTCACTCAGAAATGGACTTTTCACTGTCCCAGCCTGAAAGCTCCGGTTCCTGATCTCAGTTGAGGAACATCTCAACACTCAGCTCAAGCCACAAGCACCTAGACCAGGTGCTTATATCAGGAACGAAGGTGACAAATCCTTTAATGTACAACATCCTTTCTTCCTCCTCTGGTTCAACAAGTCGGGCTTGCCTGTGGCCCTGTGACATCCACACACTTCTTAGCTCACTCATGTGGTTTCTTCTTGTCTGTTCCAATCCTTTCATAGCTTCTCAAGGTCCACATGTCATTTAGCACCTGCCTGGAATTATGTTCTTTGGAAAAGAGTCTCTTTCACAAATGTGGCTTCCTGTACTTCCGTAGTTTGGTCCATCGAATCCTCTGTTCCACTCCTAACCTAGAGACAGGATTTATTTAGGGTCAGTTTATTTACATTGGTGAGAGTTGTTCTTCTCACACAAAGAACAGTGAGTTCTTCATGGTGAAAGGAACCTATCTAGTCTATTTCTTTCATTTCAGGATTGAAAATAAAATCAGAGCTCAGAGAAATTAAGTGAGCCTTTCAGTTAATAGTAACAGGTACAGTTGACAAGAATTGAGGTGAGAAATTGAGTCTTTTTGATATCCAGGCCAGGATTTTTTTCCCTCTTTTGTGTCTGGGAGAGAGACTGTTTCATCCCTTACATTCATTGTTACCAAGCTTTTGAAAATCATCATTAATTACTTTATCCCAACAGTGATTTACTGATTTATGTCTTTGCTTATTTTATTTTTTCTGAGACAAGGTCTCATGTAGCCCAAGCTGGTCTCAAACTCATTATATATACGAGGATAGCCTTGAAACCCTTTCCTCTGTTCCATATTCCAAGTGCTGGAATTATGGGGAGTATATCACCATTTCCAAATTTTCAATGAATTAAAAGGTATCCCAAGTCTAGTTTTCTCCTACTTGGAAGCAGGGATTTCATTTTCCAGACTGGTACTTCTGAGAGTTACTAAAAAGAAGTAACAGTTTGCTAGTCACTAATTGGTCTATATCCTTACAATGACTGNGTTTGATTTTATTTTCTCCTTCCAGGAAACATCAGTAGTTCACAACAGTTTCCACTCATCTCCCTGCCTAAATATCATTAGAAAGAATTTCAGGAAATCACATGCAGATAAACCATACTCAGGAATTCAAATTTCATCTGCAAAAATAAGCAGGGCGTGCCTTTCCAAAAATCAGAGCAGCTGGCAACAACCAGGAAGAAGCAGAGGAATGGCGGGTCAGCGGCTGAAGAACCAGTGATACCTGGTAGCCCTTCCGAAGAGAATCAAGTTGAAGCTCTCGAAAGCTTTTCACTGGCAAGTAGTATCACTGAGTAGGGATCTGAATTAATCCACATCTAGACTGACTAGGTAGCCATCACCTTAGAAGACAGAAATGCATGGGAGCCCATTTTTAGGGAGCTTGGGTGGAGGTGGGGTGTGCTAGAATCGTGTTTTTGAAATATTTACTGTGCATCATTACGATTTTTACCTCTTCTACACATTTATGTGTTCCTCCTCCTGTTTTCATCCTGCTTCTCCTCTTCCTGCTCCTCCTTCTCCTCCTCTTCTTCTACATGGTGGACTTCAGATCCAGGGGCATTTGTACACTAACCACACTCCCTACCACCAAATGATATATACACCAGCTCCGTTTTCCTGTATGTCAAGTTCATTTAAAATATGAATGTGTTTCTTTAAAAAGAAAACCTCACATCTATAAATGAGAAACCAATACCATTTGCCACAAGTAGAAAGTAATTGTAATATAAAAATCATCCTTATCCATGAAGAAAATGATGATTAAAACCAATTGGAGATTCCATCTCATCCCATTCAGAATGACTCTCATATCAAGCAAAAAGGAAAAAAGACAGCAAATACTTATGAGGATGCAGTGGTGTTGGTGGGGAACGGGACACACTTGTGCACTGCTTGTGGGAATAGAAATTTGTGCAGCCACTGTGGAAATAAGTATAGAAATTTCTCTAAAAACGGAAAATAAAGCCATCATATTGTGGTGGGTTTAAAGAAAAATATTCCCCCTCAGACTGGTGAGATAGCTCAGTGAGTAAAGGTGCTTGCTGCCCAGCTGACGACCTGAATTCAATGCCCAGGATCCACATGATGGAAAGAGAGAACCCAATCGCACAAGTTGTCCACATACACAAGCAAACATGCATGCTGAACAAATAAAATGGAGAAAACGAGAGAGAGAGAGAGAGAGAGAGAGATTTTCCATAAACCCAAGTGTTTGAACACGTGGTCCCCCATCAGTGATACGGTTTGGGGGGGTTAAGGGACTGTACGAAGCCTTGCTGGAGGAAATGCATCACTGGAGGCTGTACTTTGAGAGTCTATAGCCCTACCTCACTTCCATTCTTCACTCTCTGACCTTCCTCTCTGCAGTGGAGATCTAATCTCTCAGCTTCCAGCTTCAGACATCTTTTGCCGTGCCTCTCTTACCATTATGGACTATATTCCCCTGGAACTGTAAGCTCAAATAAACCCTTTCTTCTATAAGTTGCCTTTGGTCATGGTATTTTATTATAGCAACAAAAAAGTAACTGATACGCATATGGCCCAGCTATTCCATATACTGGGGTATATACTTAAAGACTCTAAATCAAAACACCACAGAGATACATGTGCACCCTTGTTTATTGATGCACTATTCACAATAGGCAACAAGTGGGACCAGTCTAAATGTCCATCAGCACACAAATGGACAAGGAAAATGTAGTACATACATAATATGAGAGTTTATTCAGCTGCAAAGATGAATGAAATCATGACTTTGGTAGGAAAATGGATGTTAAACAAAATAAGCCAGTGTCAGAGAGACAAATACTGCATGTTTTCTCGTATATGTGGAACCTAGACTTGAAATTATGTATGTGTGTGTTATTTATATGTTCATTATAATATTCATGCTATGTATGTGTATATGTGCATGTGCTATATATATGTGTGTTTGTGTGTATAACAAAACTAGAAAGGGTATCATGAAGAGAAGGAAGCTATCTTAAGGGATGGGACACAGAGCAGTGGAATCCATATGATGTGAAAGTAGACTGGAAACAGAATGAGGGAAGGGTACCAGTCAGAGGAAGGTTGGGGGGCATTGGAGGGGACATAGGAGGGAGGGATAGATTAGAACAAAGTATCATAACTCATATGTGTGAAAATGCCACAGTGAAATTCATTAGCTTGTATGCTAACTTTAAAGATAAATCATAAAAACAAGCAACGTTATTATGTTATAGTTAAATACAATTACCTCAAAGGACTGTAATCCCCAAATCTGTCTTTGTGGAAAGTTAGAAATGCAAACATCAGAGAGATGTCAAATACATGCTAACATCAAACCGGGAAGGGTTGAAAAACGGGAAAAGAGAATTTCCATTGGCAATGTCACTTGTGGCCTCCCTAGTGTACATTGTCCTGTTCTAGCTCTTGGGTTGCCCTTGCTGCTGTCCAACCCTCTGGGCTCTCCCCTGCCTCAGTACCTGCATGTGTGTCTCTTTTCAGCTGTACAGGAATTTTTCTCTGGCTTCTCGCTGTGATCCATCGCTGACTGGTCTCTCTGCTCGCATGCTGGTTTTTCAGGTAGGTTGCAGAACTGACTAAAATTAATAAGCACAGTTGCCCAATTGCCCATCCATCAGCCATTCTGGGTGAGCATCCATTGGAGTCTACCCAGTTAGCTTTCTTTGTCTTGACCCTCTTTCACTCTGAATGGTTGGATTCTCTTTGATATTCAAACAAGTACATGATGTAATTTATCCTCTTCTGGTTACTGAAGCAATATGATTTGAAACATGTAGTAGGATCATTTTTTTCACAAAAAAGTAAATATAAAAAAATACAGACGGGTACACAGAATGTCTTAACTATTTGACCTTCAGGTAGCAGTCACAGCGATTTTTATTTCCCTTGCTATCCTTTTTGATATTACTGATTTTATTTCAAAGACTATAAATCAGAGAAAACAGTTGTTTTAGTCCCTTGTAGAAAAAAAAATGAGTACTATTTAGCGTCAATCATCACGTGACACCAGAGAACCATCAAGAACAAGGGCACAGGTTTACTGTCTGTTTAAGGGAGTAAACTCAGTTGAGAGAAAGCCTGGTATATCAAAGTTACAGTTTAGTTCTACAACTCTAGGCAGCTATTTCGGTAATGGTTTTCTTTGATCGCTCAAGGAGGCACTGGGTTAGTTAGAATAATGTTAGAAAAACACATCAGGCCTCTGTTGTGGCATGGTGGGGGTGGGGTGGGGGGGCTTAGATGTCTTCCTCCCCTGTGAAAGAGAAGAGTGTTCTATAATGCTAATAAGCTTGCCAAGTCTGCAGCACTGAGCACTTCTTCTCTGTCCTCATCCTGAATTCTGCTTGAATCATTAGCACACAGGCTAATAATCCAACAAAATGAATAATTTTCCTATCCAGTGAATAGGTCCATCTTCCCAATTAAGAATGTATTTTGCACTTTTGAACAAAAATTATAATGCAGGAAAATATTAGTGAAACAAACTTGTCTTTGTTTATATATTTTGGAATAAGGTTCATTTATACTCAGAGAAATGATAGCTTTCCTGGCAATTTCTCTTTTTCCTAGAACAGAAAGCCTAATCTCCTTTCTGAAAATGATTCTATTCGGGCAGCAAATCTCACACTGAACATTGCTCCAGATCTTGAGTTATATAACCCAACAGATGGCATTTGCCTGGCATTGACATGTCAGGCTGTGATCTGAGGGCATGCAGAGCAAGCTGCCCTGAGCCTTCCAGACGGTCAGGGAGATCACATGTGTGGGTGGGTCAGGTGAGGAACTGTCCTCTGACTCAGCTCTCCTTATGGTCTCCACCAAGGAGCAAATTCCTCAAGATCATGAGAGAGTTACAAACGGTCCTGGTGAAACTGGTGTAAATTGGATTGATCATCAAAATCAACAAATCTCTCCTGTGGGAACAAACAAAGGTTCCAGGGAATGCTACAGGAAAAGAATGGCTTAGTTTATGGCAATAGTTGAAATACCTTAGGCAGGTGGATTTTGACCTGGATGTGCTCTGATTGCACTTTGTGCCAGAGCATAAAAAAGTAAGAGAGGGGAAAAAAACAAAAAACAAAACAAAAAAACCTGTCTTCATAGCTTGCAACTTACTTCAGGAGAAAGATAATCTGTCACTCCATCAGTAAGCACATGAACACACACATGCCCCCCCACACACAGACATACACACACACAGGTACACACACAAAGTGTCAAAGAGAAATAATGCCAAGAAAGAGTATTAAAAGATGTATATGTGAAAATTTAGACAGAAGATCTTTTATAAAAAGATGACATTTGAGAAAACATCTAAAGAAATAGGGGAAACAAGGCACTTGCATATCAGGGGGAAAACCTTCTAGAGACACTCTATGGGAAGCCCAGCTGTGTTTAATCCTTCAGTCCAGTGACTGTCCAAAAAATATACAAAACCCAGTGTGTCTGGTGCAGAGCACTCAGGGAAGAATCTTGGAAGATGAGGATTGGTTACTGATGTAAGGTCAAGGTTTAGAAGTCCATCGTTTGGAAATTTGCCTATTTTTTTCTAAGTCAGATGGGGTGCATTAGGAGCAGACAAATGAGTCAATCTGAGTTAGTGTTATCTAGGACCATTCTTTGTGGGCAGCAAAGGCAGAAGCTTTTTGAAAAAGTTCCTGGAATTATCTAGATGAGAAATAATTGTCTGGACCAGGATTGCACGAATGGAAGAGACAAGAATTGGGCAAATTCTGATGTATTTTGAAGGTAGAATCAATATTTCTGGCTATTGGTAGTGGAGAAAAAAAAACCCAAGAGGGAGTCTGGGATCCTAGGGGGTTGGAATAGAGTTGAGAAGATTCATGAAAAGCATCACAGGGTAGAAACATGCTGTAGGGTACCAGGAAGTCAGCTTGGGCTACATCAGGTCTGACATGACTGTTAGACCACCAAATGAGAATACTCAGGAGGCAACTGGATATACAGGTACCATGTACCAAGAAGAAATCTGACTAAAGATATAAGCTAGGGAGACAGCAGCATGTCCCTGGTTTCTCAAGCCACGAAGCTTCATCATTTCCCAAAGAGTGCCAGTATATATGGAAGTCAGGTGAGGATGGAGAGATTGGTAATCTGTAGGGACCATTGGATTTGGTTATACGTAAGTCATCACTGATCTTACTGGAGTATGCCAGGTAGAATCTTGGCCAGAAGCCTTGCTGGGCTGGATTCAAGCGAGTGAGCAAAGACAATTTTTTCTAGATCATTTCCTTTAAAGGGAAAGAGATACATGGAGTGCTGGCTTGGTGGAAAGATGGGATCAAGAGAAAACTTTACCAAACTTTTTATTAAATTATACTATATGTGGTGAAAGGGATATTTCTTAAGAGTATAGCTCTATAATTTTCCCAGTGAAGCACACCCAAGTAACATACTCATTTTAGGAAAAAAAGTATTACTCACACCCAAGAAGTCTCTCCTGGCCACTGTCTCCACCCAAGGGCAGCAACTATCCTAAGCTGAGTTTAAAACTCATGGGTTCTTGGCCTGCATCTGTGCTTGGCATGAATGGAATCATAGTTCTTCTTGTCAACACCATGAGATCTGGAATCACCATGGAAACACATTTCTGGGTGTGTCTATGAGGGTGTTTCCAGAAAGGTTTTGCTGAGCAGGGAGACCTGCTCTGAGTCCCCTGAGCTGGGGCCTCAACAGGATAAAAAGGGTGAAATGACCCGAACACCAGCATTCACCTCTCTCTGCTTCCTGACTGAAGAGACACTGTGACTGGTGCTGCCACCTGCATGCCGTTGGGAGTGACCTACCTGGGGTGATGGGGAGTGAAGAAACAACAGACAGACATAGAAAGGCTGGGACCAGGTGAGCTGTGTGGTCCTGATGGAGAAGCAGCAACAGTAGCCTGGAAATTCAGCACATTTCTTATACACAGCAGAAGGAGGAGAAGGGTTCACTGCTCTCAGTAGGAGGTCTCTGAAGGGCAGCAGTCTCAGGCTGCAATCATCCTGGAGGAAGAAACTGTGGTTGACACTTTCTGTACACGCTGTCAACATCCAAACCCAGATCAGGGGAAGGCGTTGCCATTCCCATGGCTCTGAAGCATTGGGGTCCTTGACATGGCCATGCTCAAGNCTATAACAAATATTCACTCAGGACTTCNCATGCTCCCCACAGACTAGCTGCCTCGTGTCTGTCTGCCATGACTTCCCTGCCATGACTCTACCCTCAAACTGTGACCAAAATTAACTCTTTCCTCCCTTGAGTTGCTTCTATCAGATATTTGATTATAGCAACAAGAAAATTGCCAATACAGTATTGCTTTGTATCTGGCTTCTTTGTCTCCATAGGGTGCTTATATTAGCCACTCATATGGCTTCCTGTAGTTATGATTTTAATTATATTTTTATAATAATCCATTATGTGAGTGTGACAGCATGTATCTATCATTACACCATTGCAGGACAAGTGAATATGTTCTAGATTCATAAATAGTGCTACTATGAACATCTAGTATATGTTTATTCATGAACTAATAATGTGCATATTTTATTGAGTGTATTTCTGTAGGTGGAATTGCTGAGACATAGAATATGCATACATTCAGCTTTAGTTTTCCAAAAACGATTAGACTAATATATGCCTTGTCAGAACTATAAGAGATGCTACAGGCAACAGGGATATTACTGCTACTGCTCATGCCTTTGTTTTATATCTCAATTTGTTGAGCATTAAGGAAGTGAAGGTGGATAGTGCTTTTGCGAAAACAGCTTTCTCTGTAACGTCAACTTCCTCCTTCTGTCCCATCTGATGTTCCTCAAGATCAAGATTGCTGATGTGTGTGTGTGTGTGTGTGTGTGTGTGTGTGTGTGTGTGTGTGTGTGCAGTGCTCTGGCTGTGTGAGGGCTCACTGTAAATTATCTAATAACCCATCTCTAAGAAGAGGATGCTCTAGCCTGGTATTGAAATCCTCATTGTATCAGTCCTAAGAAGGGTTAAATAAGCTACAGCAGGGTGTAGTTCTCTGCCTTTTGCTATCATCTGCAGTGTTTATTTAACTAATACATTAAATGTACTTCTCCAATTAAAAAAAATTCCTTTTNCCTATGTCTGTGCTCACCTGAAAAAAGTATCCATAGATAGTCCTGGCATGGGGTAGTCTATCATGTTTCTCCATTGTGTAGGGTATTACTCTCTCCCATTCATTTAGTCAGCCATTAATTACACTAACATAGACTCCTAATATTTATTGGAGACTTTGGGTTACAGTCTGAAACTACATTGGATTTGATTGTCCCAGTTTTGGCCATCAAGAGCTCTTTCCATTGACACTTGTGTTCTTTTGACATCTCCTATCAGATCTCACGCACGTGTGCGTGTGCGTGTGTGTGTGTGTGTGTGTGTGTGTAAAACACTTCCTCAATTTCTGTTACTACAGGACCCTCCAGGATTGTCTTATACACATGCTGACCCAAGAATTATCAATTTCCCCAGGAATCCCTGTTTTAACTAGAGAATGACATAAGAACCAAGATCCTCTTCTTGCTGGGGTGTCATTGCTCTCTGGGTCCTCTCATTGACAGGATGAGAAAACACACATGTGTACATTAGCTTCTGCATATACATAAGTGTGTCTGTTGTATATCTACATGGAATCACATGCGTTAATGTTTAGCTAAATGTGAGTTCATGCTGATATCTCCATTCCTAATCGGTTTCACGTGCCAGCGTAGCCTATTCTCACTGCTCATCCGTGCATTGTGGGAGAAATCTGATTCTCAACCACTCACCAGTTACACCTTTATTTGTTCAGCTCCAGGATGAATGTGGAGCAATGTTAGAAATGTTAACTGAGCCGGGTGGTGGTGGCACACGCCTTTAATCCCAGCACTTGGAAGGCAGAGGCAGGTGGATCTCAGTGAGTTTGAGGCCAGCCTAGGCTACAGAGTGAGTTCCAGGACAGCCAAGACTGTTAGACAGAGAAACCTTGTTCTCGAACCCCACCCTCCAAAAAAAGAAATGTTAACTGAAACAAGGGAAACCAGCTATGTCCATTAAGACACATTATATGTCTACTTCTTTTGTCTTTAGCTTTTCTGATTCTACCTCACATCCCTTTCAGCAATGTTGTTTCCTGCATCTTAATATCATTAGATAATGTTGTCCCTTCCGTCCTAGGAGCCCTCAACCTCCTACATGATTTTTTAGATTTGCACATAAGATGGTTACTACTCATGCTGTAACATCCTATGGGTTTTGACACATGCACAGTATCTGTTATCCATACATACACATTGCCGTATAGAACAGCTTCACCACCCTTGTTTGAAGGCTCAGCCAAGGTTAGAATTGTGACCTTGTCAATTTCTATTCTTATGCCTCCTCTACTAGAGATGAAATTACACCCACCCCAACCCCGTAGTCCGGCCACCTAATTCACCACGTGGGCCTCATTGACATCCAAACAATCGATCTGGCCAGTTAGTTCAGGAGAAGCTCTGGTCATTTTTTGCATATACCTAGGAGTGTAGGATGTGCTTTTAATCAAATAGGATGATCCCATAACCATTAGCAGAAATAGCTTTTTCTCACCTTTAACTGAAATAAACAACAGGTTTGATTTTAACAGTGACACTCTTAACTCTCTTTGATCAATGAATGGCCTGAGCACTGGACCAGTTTAATGAGCCGTGGATTGAACTGTAAGAACATGAATTAGTGTACTAAATTCTACAGACATAAAATGGAACTGTTCACAAACAAGTTTGGGCAGTTCCCATCGGGTACAGAGTGTTTCCAGAGTGAGGTTTAATTATTTTAAGATGTTTTAGCGTTGTGTAGCCCAGCCAGAGAATGCTTATCTGCCTTATGCTAGTTTTTACCTGCAGAGTTTTTGCCTCTGTGACATCATGTATTATTAGCTCCCGTGTTTTTAAATGCATTGTGCAACACTGGGAGCTGATCTCCTAAGGTTAATCATACCCTGGCAGTCACTGAGCATACTGGCAGCAACTGAGAAAACTTCAAGAAGGGCTTTAATGCAGGACACACTAGGTTTTCTTCTCTGCGGTCAAGTGTCCAGTCCCTCATTCAAACAGTGGAAGAGGGAAAGTCCTGTAGAACTGACTGAGATGCAAAGGCTAATACTGTCCCAATAAAATAAGCAACACTCCAGAAATCCACCCACACTTCTCTCTCTCTCTCTCTCTCTCTCTCTCTCTCTCTCTCACACACACACACACA
>LZPO01087930.1:17745-28017 GCA_001675575.1 Neotoma lepida | reverse complement strand
CAGTTCAGCACCATGGGGGGCTCCACAGTTATGCATTTCCACCAGTTTGGCTGGCTTCATGGGCCCTCATCCAGAGACAGATGGAAGCAGATGCGAGATTCATGGCCGGGCACCAGGCAGAGCTCCAGGAGCTCAACTGATGGGAGAGAGGAGAGGTTCTACGAACAAGGAACATTGAGATCATGAAGCTGGTCAGAATCTTAAGTGTGGAATGTACCTTCTGTGTTCAAGGAGGAACAAAAGTACTGTAGCATGTCAGGAAGACCGATGCTAGAGAAACCCACAAGCATTTACTCAGTTGAAGCTACTGGAAACTTTGAGCAGGGAATGGCGAGCTTAGGCCTGACCTTTAGCCTGCTTCCCCTAATTTCTGTGTTTGAAGATTGATGGCAAAGACAGAAATTATAAGCCTCCTTATTTAGGTGAGACACCACAGTTGACAGAACAAGGTAGTATTGAGAAAGATGGAGGGAAGTGACAAAGATGTGGGTTGCTATGCACAGAGTTCTCTAAACACAGAGAATTTGTTAGAAGATTCCATTTACAGTATAAGTAAAACGTGGCACTGAGGAAAACTCTAAGTCTGGTAAAATGTTGACTATTGACTTAGAGAACCAGATGAAAGAGATTTGGGAGAATCANTTTGGTTGTGGCTTTTGTTTCTTACTCTTTTTTGTGTGTGTGGACCTCGGGGACTTTATTTTNNATTTGAAAATGCTGAGAGGCTTGCTATGCACACACAGAACTGTTGAAGGGCACTTATACTTTGGTATACACAGCTTCTAGGCTGAAGATACGAATTTTTACTGTAGTGAAAACAGAGGCCTGAGCATTGGACTGTACAAGGCTGTCAAAAGACAGAAGCAGACAGGGAAGAGAAGAGAAAGGGAGAGCCAGAGAGGGAGAGGAGAGGGAGTGTGAGGTCGGGGGAGGGTGGAAGGGGAGAAGATGAGTCCCTGGGCTTTCTCCCTGGCAGGAGTCTAACACATAAGAGATTTACAAATGTTAGCAGAAGTATGTTTCTGTCCATATCTGTCTCTGCCTCGTCATCTCCATCCATGCTGGGTTTATTTTTGAAATAAACTTCAACTTTGTTTTTAATTAAAAAGAAAAGAAAGGAAAACCAAGAAAGAAAAGAAGAGCAAGGGCAAGGAGAGAAGTGAAGGAGAGAGGAGGGAGGGAAGGAGAGAAGGAAGAAAGAAACAGCAGTGGGAGTGGAGGAAATGGAGGTCTCTGGGTTTCCCCTGAGTCACATTGCAGAGGCTCCACCGTCTATGTCACATGTGTGATGTGTCACATGTGTGATTACAGAGAAGTCAGAGGAGATCTGAAAGTGTCCATTGTGTGTAGTGCTGTGGTCACCGTTAGTGAGATGAGTGGCAAGAAGAATATTGTCGGATTAGTGGGACCAATGCCTGGTTGATAGAACATGGACACAGAAGTATGGAAAAGAGTCCTGATTCCTTTGAAGAAATTGCTGTGGAAATGGAGGTGTAGAATTAGGATTTTCTTTGACAAAGACTGGGGAAATGATGGAATGTTTACTTCTTGGAAATAATCAGAAACAGGCAGTAATATTCTCTGATATATGGAATAAATTGAAATTGTGCCCCAAAGAGAAAACTTTGACAAAATATCTAATGTGAAGGCTGGCAACCAAATGTGATGGAAGATTTAAATGTCTTCCTATTATTTCATGCTCTTCAATGACCTATGAAAGATATTAAAGGCTGAAAGATTCGGTTTGGCTGCATGGAGGTCTATGGAGAGGTCGTATGAGCAGGGGAGTGAGTACAGCGTGAAAGATTTGTCATCAGAGAGGTTCCCACTGCCTCCCTCTTTCATGAGCACTAAAGGTGCTGAAGAAGACGGGATGTTTATGATGTCACAGATAGGAGCAAATGGAAGAAGCCTTTATGTCTTCTGGGACTTTCAAACCATGCTAGGTTTCCTTCACTTCCTCCTGAACTTCATGGGGTTAGTTATGATTTAAATCTGAAAGGCCCTGTACAGGTTCCTGAGTTGGATGCTGTTGGGGATAGTTTTGGAGACCATGGCAAGGACCCCTAAGAAGTGGGGTCTAGCTGTGGGAAGTAGGTCACCAGACACAGGCCATTGTAAGTTAGACATTTCTATTCCTGGTCTCAATCCAAGGTCCCCTGCTTCCTGATCTACTGTCCTGTAGACAGCTGTTTTGTTGTAAGGAATCACTGCTACATGCTCCCATTGGGGCCATTCCTCTATGCCTTCCCAGTTATAATGGACCAAGACTGTATGAAACCATGAGCCAAGATAACTTTTCCTGCCTTGTTCTGTTTCTCTTGGCCACTGTGCTTGAAGAATAACAAATGCACTGTTTATATTAATCAACTTGAATTTCTCTAATGAAATGCACGAGGTAACCAACTTATAAAAAGACATCATTAGCTAGTTCATGATTCTGGAGTTTGAATACAGACCAGTCAGGCTGATTATGTGGTTCTCTGGCAAGAGTGCTGGATAGAAGAAGCATATTCATATCATGAACCAGAAAAGCAGTGAAAGCCCAGACCTCCAGTTCCCCAAGGCCTTCACACTCACTGTATGACCTGAGGCTCTTTGGAAGCTCTGACTCTTAGGGATCCAAACACCTTCCAACAGCACCATCCTAGGGACAAAGTCTGACAAAGTACTTTTTTGGGGGGAGGGCGGAGGATGTGGGCAGAGTAGCCATGCTCATATTAAAACCATAGCAGTACATAGAATAAATAAAATGTCTGTTAGGCTAAACCTTGGCAATCAAGTCTCCGTTGTAAGCACGCTGAAGCTCTCTGCCCTAACATGATGCTCTAGCTGTGGAGTTATTTTTAAAGATGTGTCACTGAATTTTTTGAACAAGAATATGATGTGCTGGTACTAAAACTTCAAAGCCCCCTCCATCATGGCAGTTGGAATCCCCAGGGTCTGCTGTTCCTTCATCCCTTGACACCACTGGTTGACTCAGCATCCGAAGCTGTTAGCAGTGTACGGTAGGAGCTGTGTTTGCTGCAGCAGGAGGACGAACTGTTCAAATGCCCTGGTACTACCTGTTGTTCTCTGTGAAATTATTCAGTACAATGGTGTCAATGATTGCTTGGGGATGGCTTGCTGCTNGTGTTCAAATTTATGAAAGTGGAAGCTAATTTTCCACTCTGGGTTTTGGGCATTTTTAGCACATTTACAAGGAGACACTTGCCAGAATGAGAGTTTTGGAATATTATGAAAGTTCTGTTTGATCNCTGATGGCCTAGATTGCATTTTGGGCTGATCAAGAGATGACTCATTATGAATAATCATTTCTTGCTAGAAATTCAAGATTGATTAAAAATTATAATTGTAATAGGGATATATAAATGTTAACAACTAATAATATTTTCATTAATTTTATTAAGATTCTAACACATAAGTTCCTACTCTGATATACACCTGCCACAGAGAGCTTACAGTGTTCCGGGGGACCCTGTGAACTTAGTAAAAACATGCTCCATCTTCTTGCAGCATCAATTTAACTGATGGCAGTGAATTAAAGATAAATTTATGTTTAAAAGATTTTTCCATCTATTAAAAAGTTCAAATAATAAATTTGAAAAAATATGGAAGAGACTTTTACAAAGGGAGGTATCTATAGACTTTCTTATTTCACTGAGNGATTTAATCATGTATTTATCTCTTATTTTGTGATTTTGAACTAGGAATAGAGAATAAGCGTCAATTCAGAGAGACAGGATGAGATAATAGAAACCAAATATATTTTACAGAGAGGAAGAGAAATAAACTTAGTGAGCAGATAATAAGCACCAGTCACTGTGGGCCAGACAGCTGTGTAGACTTAACAGGACCACCATTCTGCTGCCCCATTGGCTTGTGAGGACCACACAGCTGGCAAGCTAGCAAAGCTGAATGCTGCTTTAGTTAAAAATAGTTGGAAGGATGTAAAATGAATGTAGAATAGATGGCCTCCGGCTGAACAGGCAACAGTAAACGACACTTGGAATATATGCATGCACCTTGCACTCCGAAGCACCTGGAAAGTTCTGTGTGATGAAATGCCATTCTAGATTTTATCTTGGGCATTTATGCAGTGAGCATTTAAGAAATTATTAAGAGAAAACTGGATGTCAGATGTAAATGCTAAGGAGTTCTTAAATTTAAATCAGAATAATTACTGCAGGATAAATAAGGTAGACTTTTTCTGTTTCCATCTAGCAGTTGATTAGTTTGTGGACTCTCCTGGCTTCATTAATGCTTGTTTTTCAAGTTCCTTTTTCTTGACTTACAAGCATGTATCTTTTTTCTTCCTGCCACTGTTTATTCAAAAAGATGTTTAATTATTTTTATGAAGAAATAAGTTAAAATGCTAAAATGATATACTTTGTGCTTATGTTTCATATCTATCATAAATATAGCTATATATATATGTATNGATACATACACATATGGAAAGATGTAAGTTACATAACTCTTCATCTTTTTTCTTTCAATCTTCTACCTTTTACACTGCATTTTCTCTTTTAAAGTTATGTTGTATGGAAATATATATATTGAGAATAAAATCCTTTTAAATGTTAATATGAACTTCCTTAGCTACTCCTTTATTATATCACCTTTGCCCTTCAGTACTTTCAATTTTTTAAACCAATGAACAGAGTATTAATTTTCTTAACAAAATATGTTCATATTTTAAAAATAAGTTTTGGAACAAACACTGTCTACCTCTTCAGTCTCTGAATAAGCCCCCTGGGTAATAGATTTGAAACAACNCTACACTTCTGGGAGACAGCTTGGAGGCACTAGTTAGTCTGTCTTACTCTGTCTGGATGGCCAAGAGTATCCATAATTTTAAACTTCATATATATATATGTATATATATATATGTATATGTATATATGACCCTAAGAGGGGTTCTCTTTTATGAAAAGCAGTAAGATCATAAACTTTACTACAGAGGAAATGAAATTTCTTAAAGTTGACAGATATCCACTAAGGAAATATTTCATAATCAATTGTCAAGAGAAGAGAGAAAGCAAAATTCCAAACATTAACTTCTGCAGTGGTTCTCAACCTGTGGGTTTCGACTTCTTCGAGCGTTGCATATCAGATATCCTGAATTTAGGTATTTACATTATGATGAACAACAGTTGCAAAATTACAGTTATGAAGTAGAAATGAAATAACTTTATGGTTGGGATCACCACAACATTAGAAATTGTGTTAGAGGGTGGCAGCGTTAGGAAGGTTGAGAATCACTGGGGAGGTAGGATGCTCACGAAGCCTAAAGACTTCAGAGAGTCCGGGAGACAAGTTCCAAAATCAAAATTTCTTTCCTTAAACACTTGAAAACACTTTGTACAAAGGACAAAGGTTAAATTACTAAAGGGATTAAATGTCCCCACCAAAACTTCTGAGCTGATACTTTGCATTTGTTTTGAAATTGGGAAGAAATTTGAGAAGTGTGTGTGTGTGTGTGTGTGTGTGTGTGTGTGTGTGTGTGTGTGTGTGTGTATGTGTGTATCTTAGAATATGTAACTGTGTCTCAGTAACTGAACAGTTAACAGTTAAAAGATTTACTTTTGTGTGTCTTTTTCTGCAGTGGTATGTTTACCTAAATTTTATTGATTAGAAATAAATATGCTGAATTAGTAATTCATATTGAGGGTGGTAGTGGGATGTTGTAGAAATTTATTTTCTTGTTTGTTTGTTTGCCTTTTTTCCCAGGAAAGTGTCTCTCTGTGTAGCCTTGGCTGTTTTGGAACACACTCTGTAGACCAGGCTGGCCTCAGACTCAGAGATCCACCTGCCTCTGCCTCCCAAGTGTTGGGATAAAGACATGTGCCACTGCTGCCTGACACAGAAGNTTTTTAGTACTTAGATCGCTCTGCTTACAGATGTTGTAGAGGGTAACGTTAACTGCACATGTTCACAAACATTACTTAGAGACACATTTTAAGGAAAATACGATAACAATGATGAGATAGACACCTTCTTAAGAGAAAGGGGGTCCTTAGCGTTATGTTGAGAATTGTTTTGTGAGATGTATGGAAGGAATTTCATCCATACTGACATGGAAACNTGAAATTCAACTAGGAAGTTACAATCCAGAATACAGTATTTTTCTGCTCTGTTAAAGAGTCATGACAGCTTAGAGGACAAGAGGGTTAACTGGATAATAGTACTTAAGATTGTTGTCTATTTTTCCAGGATTTAAACTTTTCAGGGACAGTTTGGACTGGACATGGACTCAGGCTCTTTTCCTAGATTTCTGGGTTTACAAATTGATGATCTGATGGAATCTTGTCCTCATAAAGTATATATTTTCCTTTCCCAATGGATGGATTATTTTTTAATAAAACAACCTACATTGTTATTGCTAGAAAAAAAGAGTTCATAGTATTGCTGTGCAATGAATGTCCCAACTTTTGATAAGGACATTTGCAAATAGGTCTGAAGCAATACTAATTGGTAAAGGACATAAACACACACACACAACTTATTGTTATCATTACTGTATTGAAGGAGGCAAGTTTTTAATTATCATTTTCTCCATTTTTTCAAAATGACCCAATGAAAATGTGTTTCTAATTATATAATGTTTACTTTCCAAANAAAAATTCTCATTTGCTTGTAACATTTAAAACAATTCAAAGTTAAAATAAAGGAATGTTCACTAAAATGTCTCAGTGAGTAAAGGTGTGTTTTGTAAGAGCTTAATTATGTGAGTTCTATACCCAGGATACACATAAAAAAATCAGGAGAAAATTAACCCTGGAAATCGTCTTCTGACTGCTATATGTGTGCACATACATGCACAACAAGACACTATAATAATAAGTAATATTTTCAAAATAAAATTTAAAAATGAAAGAAGCCACAATGACTACATCTAGTTTGGTCAAATACGTGTTCAGGAATGTGTTATCCAATTTTTAACACAGTGTCTCTGAACCAGTCCAGACACACAAACTAGACATTACAGTGCACAGGATACTCTTGGAGATTACACTGTCTACACGGCCCTGTGCTTGATTAAAAGGAGTGGGGAAGACTACAGGTAAAAGAGAATCATAGAAAAGGAGAATTCTATATAAGAAGGATGCCATAAGAAAAGTAAAAACATGGACCTAGAATATTGTGAAAGAAATAGTACACTGATGTATCTCATCCATAGTTTATTTGCTCACACAATTCAGAATAATGAATGACAAGACATATGTACTACAAATAGAATTGTGTAAAATGGATTCAGCCACCACAGAGGTAAGAATTTGAGACCAACAACATGGTGAAAATGATGCTACAGACCATGTCTAATTATTACCTAAACACAGGGACATCACTTACTGAAACTGAATACTAAAGAAGAATTTGGTGCAAAATTGGTACAGCATTTTAATTACTTGTGCTCTGGGAAGAACCTACTGTCATTTCAAATGAAGGCTTTCTCCANTACAAGGCCTAAGTCATTGTCATGTACTGCTTTCTGTACTTCATTTCTTCACTGGAATAATGAGGTTCATCAAAAGGGAGTTCCAAGTAGAGGTTTCAAAAAGATGCAATGACAATTATATATGATTGTAAAGGTTACTATGTTACTGTACTATATACACACATATATATATATATACATACATGTATATATATGTGTGTGTGTGTGTGTGTGTGTGTGTGTGTCTGTCTGTCTGTCTGTATGTATGTATGTATGTAAAGTAGTTTCAGATAGAAGTAGTTTATAAATCCTTGCCCCAGAAAATGATTTCAGTACATAAAGAATTTAGTTGATATTAGGCTCTTTACCAAACCTCACTAACATAGTTCTAAAGTGTTTTCTCAACTTTTCCATCACTTTCCTATGTTCAGTCATCCAAAATCATATAGGTCATATAGGTAGAGTAGGGAGCTTCTGGGAGTTTTCAATAGTGATTTAGAATTTTATTTTCTCTCCTCTGATATTGCATTAAANTTTANCAGGTCTTAGGTACANTATCATGTGAGGTTTTTTTCCTAGCTTGTGAACCTTAGAGTTAACCTTGTACAGAATTTATCAAATGTTTTCACTATAAGAATTTATGCTACAAGGAGGGTAAACACAGAAGTTAAATATACCAAAGGTCATATGATTTATAACCACCTTTGCTTCTTCTATTTGCTATTAACTGTTAATATCACATATCTAGATTCTGGATGTGGAGGATGAGTCTGTCAATACTAAAAGCATTCTATTATGATTTTATGGCACATATTCTTCATATTTTGTTCTTCTGAATACTAAGAAATGAATTCATTGTTATAAATAAACCCTGTAAAGATGGTCAAATAACTAGGCTGATTGATAAAGAAAATCTTCCTAGTACTTCTCCCTTAGAATTAAAGCCTAGGGCCAGCAAGATGGCTCAGTGAGTAAAGGCACTTGGCACTGAGCCTGGGGATATGACTTGGATCTTNAACAACCACATGGTGGAAATGGATAGAACCAACTCCAGCAAATTGTCCTCTGAGTTCAAGACACACATGGTGGCACGTGTATGCAGGTATGTATACACATGCCCACACATAATAAATGTGAAAAGGTAAAGTAAAATTAAAGCATGAGGCTTGGAGAGGGTGTATCTTTATCTAGCCAATTGGGCAGAGAGCCATTGGTTTCGCACTCAGGTGGGGTCAGATGGAGAAATCTAGAGAAAGCACAAGCCCATTAATAGTGTGGTACATGGGTAGCTGCATCTGCATATACATGTATACATGCATACACACTACTGTTTATTATTCTGCTATATTTTTGCAAATTATTATGTGATGACATTTCAAATCTCGATGAGAACTCTGAAGTGGGATGATAAGTTATTCCACAGCTCAGACCTTCCCCCCTTTTGTATGGGCATTAGCAGTAGCACTGCCTCCTTTGCCAACATCCAGAGTTCTCTGAAAAACATATTTGTTTTTGAACAGTGAAAAATTAGAAACGCCTTTACAAATTTAGATAATCTTTTATAACATCTCTGAGACAATTAAAATAACTTGCAAGGTCATTCATTACCAAATATGTAATTATAAAGTGTCCTTTTAGAACCTCAGCCTACACTTTTCTCAAATTCCTGTTCTTTGCAAGTTTACCTGATAATGAAAGAATCCAAGTTACCATCAACCAGTGTAGCTGGTTTCATCCTCTATGGGCTCTCTGGCAATACTAGGTGATTGTAATTATATCTACCATTGTCTGTGACCAGAGAAGTAAAGAAAAATACAAATTTTAGGGCCAGTTAGTATTAACTACTAAGAAAGCATGCAGAACTGCTACAACTGGAGATTCGTTTGGCTGGCTACATTTTCAGTTGCTTTTTTTAACTAAGAAAAATGTGTTTTATGAGAGCTAATATTAGTGAGAAGTCTTTATTGGTTAAACATCATTATTTGGTAGCCTTGGAGAATCGAACTTCATAAGAAGTTAGATGTTAGTGTCAAAATGGGTATTATAGCTCATTTGTGTGTCTCCTAGCAGCTCACTGGTATCCAGCCATATGGGTGATATTAAAGTGCTATAGTGTCAACTCCAGGCTGCTTTCTACAAGGAGATATATATTCTTTTAACAACTAGCCTTTAGTCACACCTATTTTTAGTGGATACTGTTTAATCTTGAAGGGAAAAAGCAACATAACAGAGCCCTCATTGTTCAGGGCAGCTTGGAAACACAATCTTATGTAAACACTCAGTCAACCCCAGTGTGTACTTTGGATACAGAGGCATTGGTTTGGTAACAGATTGATAATTGCCATAGTGTTGACCTCACAGAGATATATTTTGGAACTAAATAAGGTAACAGTGATTGTGTTATCTAAACACAGCAGGCTCCTAAAATCTGGTATTTGTATTATATTAAAATACGTCATTAACTTCTTATTAGCATATGTGGTAGTAGTTGATCACCAAAACAGTGGTTCAAATATAACCATTTTCAAACACATACTTGGCATTAACAGTAGTAAAATACCATAATAAATTTTTAATAGCTTTGATCTCAAAAACTCTGTATTTTTCTCCTTATAGATTGTATTTTGAGAATTTGGAAAATAGAAATGATTTCTAGCCCTTCTCCATATCAGAAAATATTAAGTTCAGAGATCTGTCTTCCTCTAAACTCTCCTGTTCCTATTAATTCAAACTTCTTGTTTCTCAGATCTATATGTGATCCTACCAACACTGTAAATGGCAACATGTTGTCTTTAGCTTTCCCTACTCAAAGAAGACCAGCACATCCATGA
>LZPO01087930.1:0-11329 GCA_001675575.1 Neotoma lepida | reverse complement strand
GAATAAATAAATAAATAACACATTAAGAAAGAGATAAGCATTTCAGAACTAAGGCTCTAAAACCTAAGCTGATCTTGATTTGCAGGACACTGAGGGCAGCTCCTTCCTGGGAAATCCTAGCATATTGGCCAGTGCTTGAATGTGCTTGCTTTGACGAGCTATGACTAGGGAGATGGACANTGGAACTCTCTGGAAGAATTAAAAGTGGACTCCATGATGAACCCCAGAAAGGTCTATTCTATGGCATGACAAGCAGTGTGGAAACCTACTGTCAGGTAGTCCAGTTAAGAAACATAAAGAAAACAAAAGAGCACTTGAAAGGGCTTCCCAGGGAGGCTAGGTCACTAATGCTTCTAATGCTGCAAAATCATAACAAAACCATAGTGGTTAGGTAATTTTTGAAAGTTTCAAGTAGTCATTACCCAAACTTTTTTATTTCTACACGGTTTCTCAGTCAGGTGATTTCAGAANGCCACTTCTACTATCTCAATTATCCTCTAACATACAAGAGAAATTCACACAATGAACTCAATTGTATTTTTATGGACTTTTATGTTTGCTTCGTTTGGGCTTTTTTGGGAGAGAGATTATTGGTCTTTTGCCTGTTTTGGTTTTCATTTTTCTTTGTGTATATGTGTGTATCTATGGGGGATTTGTTTGTTTATTTCTACCTCTTTTTTAACCAAATCAAAATGTGGTAATCGGCTGTCCATTAGTTAGGCGACCTTGCACTGACTTCCTATTTTGACAAGGGAACATTTTCACATGAGTTTTTTTTTTCCTAGTTCCCTCACTTTTGAGGTTTTTCTAAGAAAAATACACCCATGAAAAGATATATGCTACGACAGTTGCTCTGCTTAAATTCTGTGAAATGAAGGCTGCTCAAGGTTGAAATCCCTGCTGCAGTTCTTTTTATTAGGATTGGATCCTTCTCAAAATGATGTCTGTATCAGACTCCATGGGCTGCTGTAACAAAGTATCAAAAACTGGTAAAATTCAGCTTCAGAGATTACTCTCTCACATTTCTGGAAGCTAGAAATCTGAGCTCAAGATATTAATCAGGAAATTAATTTCCCTTTTCATTTTTGAGGGAGTATGTGTTTCACNTCTCTTCCTTGTATCTAGTAAGCTGCCATGTTCTTGACTTTCTGTGTCTAAACACTATCCCCAAGGTGTGTGTCTGTTTTTGTGTGCAGTTTCTCTTTCTAAAATTAATTTTAGATAATGGTCACCCTTAATAGTCTCAGCTTAGTTTTATCATCTGCAGAAAACCAGTTTCTAATAAATTCGGTTTCATACCTACCTGGTGTTAGAATTTTAACATGTTTTCCTGAAACATAATTCAGACCCTAACAATGTCCAGAACATGTTTAATGAAAACTTAACAGCATCTTAAACTCTGATGTTGGGAGAACACATCATTTGGTTGTTTCCTATAGTATTTATATGTGTTCTACCTAAAACAAACTTCCTTCATTCCCAGAGCCCATCTTAACCTATCATCCTGCTTCTATCGCTTTATAATGAAACTTTAAAAAACAACTTTCATATGCTTATACTCTCCATTCCTGTACCAGACGTTGCTTTTCAACTCAGTNTTTTAACATGACCTCACACCTGTGAAATAGNTCTTAATTGGATTAATTCCTCATTTTGTTAAAATCCCAGTAAGGTTATGTTTTCTTTCTTTTTGTGTGTTTTCTGCCATCACTTTATAACATTTCAGTATGCACAGATGGGAGACATGATCTTTAATTAGTCCTGAGTATTCCTGTGTTCTTCTGGGGTATGTGAGGAATGCANGGCCATGACCATTCTGTAGCTGGGCTGTACCTCAGCATCGTAGGCAGTTAAACAGCGTATCTGCTTGCTCCTTACCATAAAGTTGGTCCATGATCCAAGGTCAGTGTTCTGTAATTCAACTCTCCCCAGGGGAAGGCATCCCTCATAAACACTTTGTATCATTCCAGGGGGGGTTGAAGAGCAGACAATCAATCATTATGCTGACCTCTGGCTACCATTTCTTAATGTGAATAAAAAAGTCTTCTGTCTCTTAACCATGAGTCATACATCTTCTGTCAACTTTTATAAAACGGTAACAGATTAAGCTTACTAGTTCACACATAGAGAAACTCCCAGACCCTTCAGAGTGCTTAATGATAATTTGACATTATTTGACATTCTCAAAGGATCAAATCTAGGCCATGATTTTTTGACTCTTTTGTAAGTAGTTCCTTGTTGACTGTGTCACTAACTTCTGGAGTTTCTTCAGTTTAGAAAGGAATCATCCTGTAGTCCCCAACTATGAAATTTCAATACCCACAAAAGTTCTAGTTACCATGGTGATGTTACATGGTTATATTTCTATAACCTAGTAGCTTGCTACGGTATATTGTTTTATCCAAGTATTCACTTGATGTAGCAATTGGATATTTTGTTGGTGTCTGGAATTTGTTATTCATTGCTAGAACCACAATCCTTTTTTAACGTGACTCTCTTTAACTATTCCTTCCCACAGTAAACAGAGTAATAGTTTGCCTCNTTTCCTAGGCTATCTATCCCCTTATATAATCTCATCATTTACTATTAACCTAAGACTAATTACTTTCATCATTCCAGCCTCAATTCACTATGTTTCTCTCTACTCATATTTCCTGATATTTCTCACTGTCCTTAGTTACCTGTTTTCCTTTATTGCATCTCCTAACCCATCCCTATGCCTTCATTGTTATTTTCCTCCAATCTACTCAACAACTGAAGCTAGAATGAAAGATCACATTAAAATTCACATTATTTAATGAATTTATACACAAGAAATAAACTCAAGCAATCTATTGTACAATATGTTAACTATAGTTGATAGCAAGGTACCACAAACTCAAACATTGCTAAGATGTTCTCAACTGCAATAATACACACACAAGAATTAATGTACATATTAGTTAGCACGGTTTATTTCAAAACATAATGNTANATATCTCAAATATATTACTTATACTTGCTAATCAAAGAAAAACATGGAAAAAACTTTCTAGTTTTGAGTCATTTCAAGCCCCTCTCCCACATACATAAACATGCTTCAAAGTTAGTTGCATTTAGGTTGAACATCACCAGTTTATTGCTACCNTTCCTTGAGTTACAGCCAGCACTTACAGAGCCCTGTGTGCCTTCTTGCTCCCATTTTGACATGACTTAACATGCTTAGATAACTGTTCCTTTTATTTTATTTCAGAGCAGTTTTGAGAATGGTCATTATAGATGCCTATAATATTTAACTCATGTCTATGTGCCTCTCCAGCTATGGCTCACATTTGAATTAGGTCAAATTATATGATTAGCAATTAGAATAGTGTTTATTCCAAACTGACACCCAAATATTTAAAAGTGAACAAGAGCATGAACACCTTGGAGAGACCAAAACTCATTTCCCTTTAATGTTTTTGCTTGTACTCTAGCTGACAACTCATACATACTAATGGAATATTTTAAAATACTAAGTGATTCATGTCAGTTCATTAGTTAAAATTCCTTGGGATCACTATTCCTTATCTTAAAAAGTTCCACCCCAAGGTGATTTTCCTCTGGCTAACATGTGACCTCCTTTGTACTACCCTTTCTTTCACCCATTGGAATGGAGCCAGTCTACCCATTCCTGCCATATTCCCNGTCATGTGCCAACTATTCACTTCAGCTCTTTTTTCAAATTGTTGATCACTTTGATTCTTATTTCTCTGGTTAAATGCCCTCAACAGTGTGCCTCCATCAATTCTTAAACAATCATTCTCATAACCAAATCACTTTCATCTTATTTTTTTCTTTCTCAACTTGGTCATGTTGCCTCCACCCACGTATATCTATTCACACCTCATGATCTGTCACACCTATGTGTTTAGGAATATTATTTTAAGGTGTGTTTCTTTTGTTTAACTTTGTGGAGCTGTGTTGCTATGCCTGTCTAAAACATCTGATGGTCTAATAAAGAGCTGAATGGCCAATAGAGAGGCAGGAGAAAGGATAGGCAGGGCTGGCAGGCAGAGAGTATATATAGAAGGAGAAATCTGTGAAGAAGAAGAAACAAGAAAGAAGAGAGAAAGGAGGAGGACTTCAAGGGCCAGCCACCCAGCTACACAGCTAGACATGAAGTAAGAAGAAAAGAGAAAGTATACAGAATAGACGAGGATAAAAGCCCTGAGGCCAAAGATAGATGTGTTAACTTAAGAAAAACTGGCTACCAACAAGCCAAGCTAAGGTCGAGCATTTATAATTAAGAGTAAACCTCTGTGTATGATTTAGTTGGGAGCTGGGTGTGGGCCCCCCAAAAGAGCAAAAACAAACAACACCACCTACTGCACACATTAATGAAATCTTTGCTTTGTCCCCAGCAGTTAGGAGTGCCAATTATATTGCAGTATCTCAATAAATATTGATACATTATTATACTTAGGAGTCACACAGTTGCTAGCAATTTGTCTGGTTTAGGAAATTAAAATTATTTCTTACATGAGAGCAGTGAGAACTCTATGATTTCCATTATAACCCAAAATGAGTTTGATCATTTAAAATTCATCCAAATGAGTAAGGAAAAAGTAAGTCTATGACTTTTTCATCCTCATTGATTTCTCCCTAAGAGAATTTGCCTATCTTCTTTTTGGCAAAGTAACATCAAGTCAAGAATTTCACTAATATAAATCTTTTTATATCAAATTCAGTTATTTCAAACCACAAGACATCAAAAGATCTTTCAAAAAAATCATCTATCTTGAAGAGTGTCTTCTTCCTAGTATTTGGACTTGAAAGCAGAAGACTATACAACCCACTCTTCAAAATGATGTGCAAAGGAAGACTCAAATGTTTCAGCCTCTTTATATTTAAAGCATAAACTAATGATTTCCTTTTTATTTTTAATTCTTGAGTTTTCTAGAGTAGCTCTGGGTTGAGACCCTCTGTGGGGTGTCACATAACTAAATGAGAAGGTCACAAAAATTTTTGGCTACAGTAAAATGATTCAGATCACATAATGAAAAGAACTTAATTCAAAATCATTGCATGAAGAATGTAGGATGTTGTATTTTAAAATTCACTGTGGCTGTTTCTGATAATACAGCATGCACACTTTGCCCTGTGTATGTCATCACTCCACACCACAACCAAGACAGGGGTCTGAAACACCTCAGATTTTAAACTATATTATATTATGAATTACAGTGTTGCTCCTGATCATACAGTGTTTTCTGATATTGTAGCAACAAATAACAGAAAAGAAAAACATTTATTATCCTCTAGACATTATTTTTCAATGTGTATCAAATCAGTATCTCTTTCTTTACATTGTGTTAGAATGTTTAATTTTAAAAATGGCTATTTGTGCCCATAAACTCTGTTCTTGAAGTTGTCATTACCTTTCTCTCTTACAATCTTCTTACTACCTCTTCTGAGAANGTACCTGAGTGTGGAGGAGTGTGACATGTATTTCCTATTTAAGATTGAGCATTCTACAGTTCTTTATTCTCTAACCCTAACCAGATGAAGTCCTGAAAAGGAGAAAAAAACAGAACTTCCTGGATGAAAGTGAAGCAAGTGTTCTTGGTTGAGTCAATATGATGTGTAAAAAGGATGCCTGGATCAGGGTAGAACTTTGCTTTGAGAGCACAGGCACTTTCTCTAAAAAATGCCTTTAGTTTTTTTTCAACTAAAAAAGGAAATTTAGTTGAAAAAATAAGCAAAAATGTGAAATACATAAGACAAAGTGAGCTTTTCCAGTTGTAATATAGAATGCTCTGACAACTCATTGTATTATTCCCTTATATGGTCCCACGAAGGTTCAGTCAAGCTTTATATTTTGTCCAGCTTCTAAATAGATTGTATGTTATTAGTGGATATAAAATATCATTTTATTTTTCTAGGTCAATGTTTTTTTATTGGAGAAATTTAAAACTCAGATATAAACCTATTAGACTCTTCTTATTTTTTTTAAGTATAAAGATACTGAATAATATTATATTCATAAAATATTTACATGACTCACCACCCACTTCCCTCTCCCCCCAAAAATGAACCCGTGTAAGGAAGAGGACATGCTAATATGGAAGGGGAAAAGCTCAGGGAGACTCATCCATAGAAAAAGAACCACAGCTAACTAAGGAATGCTGAGAACCTGGGAAGAGTCTTCCACAGGGAAGAGCATAGGGGTTGGTTATCCAATACCAAATGGACAACCCTGAAAACATACATGCTATATAGACTGAGAGAGCTGTATTCATATCTTTAGGAATGTATATATATTAAAAAAACAAAGAAAAAGGCTATGAATTTGAGAGACAGCAAGGGAATTACACAGGAGGTACTTGAGGGAGGAAAGAAAGACAAGGGAAGAAAGGTAGTCATATATAATCTCAAGAATAAAACTAAGAAGTATTAACAAAAGAAAATGTCACAGTATAATGTAAGTAAACTGGTGTTCAAGTTCTCATGCCTCATATGGGAAACATTTGCTTATTTAGAATGATAGAATCTGAATCAAGTCCTGATCAAGCTCATGTCCTGCGTGACATGCAGAACATGCAACTGTGTGATAATATCATGTCTNGGATGGACTCATTCTACGTAGATAGAAATTCCTAGTCCTATGTGCCTCTAGCTGTGTCTCCAGTTCAAGCGTGGAATCAACTTCCCCACCTTTGGAATCCAGCCTCNNTAGGTGAACAAGTGGAAGTGATGCGGTGTACCATCTCAGCCTTGGCCTCAACAGGTCCTTCAGTTTCCACCATGCTAACTTGGAATATATATACCACATTATATGAACAATATCTGTTCAACATGAGTCCATATGGGGGAACAGAAGAGCTTGTAACTGTTCAAGTGCTCCTGATGAATTCATCTGATGTCCAGCAGCATCCATTAAAACCAAGACTGAGGTTTCAGCTCTGTTTATCTGCACATGACCTAAGCCATATGTATGATTCTTAGAAAANCTACATAAATGCCCAGATGAGCATACAGCCCAAATGGCAGAATTAGAGCCAAATAAACTGGTTATAGTTTTGAAGAACTGCACTTGAATGGTTTGTTATACAGAAAAAATGGTTGAAATACACTCCTAGCACTTAATTTTTGAATATCATTCATGTGGTCCCTCAGACAACAATCATAGTTTGACTTTTCCTGGGAAATGCTTTTGTACTATTACATTAAGTAACATGCTGTTAATTACTCCCTGTATGTGGTAGGGTATGTGACTATTCACCTTTTACTTTCTTGGTGTTTACAAAAAATAACTAGAAGAGTTTTTCCACATACATTAGTAGAGGGACACAGTATTTANAGATAATTTTATTAATTTATAATAAATTTATATTAAAATTTGCCCTCATATTTATAAATTTATATTTTAAATTAATTTATATTTTTAATTTTATATCTTATATTTAAACTTATAATATGTGTATTTATATACACCTGTAGTGTGTAGAATTTCCCTTGCCCTGCTCTATCACTCTCTACCTTATATTCTTGGAAGAGAATCTATCACTGAACCTGGTACTCTGGCAACCAACAAATCACAAGAGTCCCCCCATCTCTGCCTCTGGATGGTAACACACAGCATGCAGCCATTCCCAGTTTACCGTTCTTTGTGAGTGATGGGAATATGAATTCAGCTTCTCAAGCCTGTGAATCATTTTCTTTACCCACTGAGTCAACTCCACAGCCACAATAATTTATATTTTCCCTGTCCACTTCTGTGGACATATTTGCCAAAGGCAGAACATTAGAAAGCCGCCACAACAGGAAGTAAGAGGACATCCAGATGGGGACTCTGAAAGCTGAGTTTGATCTGGGCAGAAATGAGGGAAAACAAGATTCACTGGTACAGTCTGAGTAGTAAGTCATGTTAAGGTGGAGAAGAACCAAGTCCCTCAACATTTTCAGATTCTATTAGTAAGGTTTAGCAACGGTTTAGACATTGAAGTGTTGTTGGTGGTTTTTTGCTCTTTTGGCTCTTTGCTTCTTCNGGGGTGGCACCACCCAGCTCCCAAATAAATACACAGAAACATTATTTCTCATGAAAGCCAGGTCTTAGCTTGTCTTATCTCTAGTCAACTTGTCCTAACCTGAATTATCCTGTCTACCCTTTGCCTCTGGGCTTTTATCTTTCTCTATTTCTGTTTATCTTTCTTTACTTCTTATTCCGTGGNTTGCTGTGTAGCTGGGTGGCTGGCCCCTGGAGTCCTCTTCCTTATCTTGCTCCTAGATCTTTTCTTCCCAGACTTCTCTTCCTATTTATTTTTTCTGCCTGCCAGCTCCATCTATCCTTTCTCCTGCCTTGCTATTGGCTTTTCAGCTTTTCATTAGACCAATCAGGTGTTTTAGACAGGCAAAGTAACACAGCTTCACAGAGTTATACAAATTCAACATAAAACAATGCAGCACATCTTTGCATCATTAAACAAATGTTCCACAGCATAAACAAATGTAACACATTCCAAACTAATATTCTACAACACTGAAGTTTTAACCATTTTTTTCTATACTTAGAGTTCACAGAAATCTAAAGGAAAAAATAAATGTTCTTTGATAAAATAGTCTGCTTTAGCAAAAAATTATATATTTTAGATTTTTATTTAAAATTTTTTTCATACCAACCATAGTTCCCCTTCCCTCCCCTTCTTCTGCTCCTTCCACACCTCCCTCTCACCCCATCCCCCAACCATTCCTCAGAGAGGGTAAGGCCTTCCTTGGGGAGTCAACAAAGTCTGGCATACCAAGTTGAGGCAGGACCAAGTCCCTCCTTGCTCTGCATCAAGACTGAGCAAGGTATCCCACCATATGGAATGGGCTCCAAAAACCAGTTCAAGCACCATGGACAAATCCTGGTCCCTTTGCAAGGGGTCCCACAAACAAATCAAGTCACATAACTGTCCCCTACATTCAGCGGGCCTAGTTCAGTCCCATGCAGATTCCTCAGCTCTCAGTCCAGAGTCCACGACCTCCCATTAGCTGGGGTCAGTTGTCCCTGTGATTTTCCCCATCATGATCTTGACCCTNCTTGCTCTTATAACTCTTCCTGATTATAATACAATCACATAATTTCTGACTTCCCTTTCCTTCCTCCATACTTGCTCATGTAACCCCCTCTATACTGTCTTATGTGTGCCTTCCCTTCTCTCTTTCAAATTCATGGCCCATTTTTCTTTAATATTTTGTACTTTTAATTTTTTTCCTCTAAATGTTTATCTATTTCCCAGTGTTCTTCATTCATTTAATAGTAACTTTCTTTCCTTTTCCCTATCTTTAATTCTTTTTATTTCATCATTTCGTCTTACTAACTTTTGTTTATAAATGTATTTGAAGATCAGTAGAATATTACAATTAGTTTTATTGCTAGTAAACAAATATCTCCCTGGCAAGTAACCCTGACAGCATTTTAGCTAATGAACCTAGTACAGAAAAATGTAGAGCAGAACAACAACTACTGTTTCATGTGAAAATCTAAAGCACAGACCGAGTATTATTCATAGATTACAGTTCTGGATGAAAACAGATTATTAACAAGGAAGAAAATATGCAACCTGACTCTGTTATTTACTCAGGCTTCCTTTCTCTTCCTGTATCCCTATATGGGAGAAGTTGTGAACACTTAAATGAGAGGATTAAATCCTTAGTGGGAATCAGGCTTCACTTTTTTTAGTATAACAGATAATAATATCATAAATAATAGCTGTTTTTCTAGATGATTTACTGCCTCAGTCTAACAGCACTTTGGCGACTCTCTCTCCTCATTTCTAAGCAGTATTAATCTGTGTAAAAACTAGAATTCTGAAATCTTAGTGGAAAATTGTAAANTATTTCTATTCTTGATCTGTAATTTAATATTTAATGTCATATAAATCATGTTTGAGTTACATAAAGCATAACTTATTTCAGACAATCTAGAAAGTTTCTTAATAAATATATTAATGATTTATTTAGTTATTAGTAATTTTAAACTGGACAGTGTATGTTATCTTTACAAGCTTTAGGAAGCAATTACAGTGTGAACATACCAATGCAGATCAGGATAATGATTGTCCTCTCCTACTTGCATCCACATGCAGTCATAAACTCTTGTTTTTGATTTTTGGGGGGTGGGAAAATTCTCAATTCAGTTCTTAGATTTCTGTACATTTTGCAATCTGGATCATTGTCATCATTTGTTAAACTTTCTTTTCAGAAATGCACACATTACAATATTGAAAGTTTTTTATTTTTTTTTCTTCTGCTGAAAGCAAAGCACGTTTTATAGGTCTAGAAGGAAGATAGGACATTTTCCAGAGTAAAGGGCATGCATATGCACTGTGCATCAGAAAGGGTCCTGGAGTCCACTGATGTCTTCTCCGGGGAGGCCATTCACGGTGTTTTCATGGGTCAGCTGCTCTTCTTTGATGTAGGTCTCTCACTAGAATGCAGGAATTGTTAACCAGTGTAAGAAGCAGCTGATGCTTTGGTTACTGTATTGTTGTAAATACTAAAGTCCTTTGTTACTGGCATTTCCTGAATGTGACAGCATTTATGAAGTATGGCCGGGACCTGTGAATGGTCAGTGGTTAAAGGCATTTGCTACAAAGCTGGAGAACCTGTGATTTAACTTCAGTATCATATGATGGAAGGAGACATCGTTGCCCTCTGACCTCCGCACTCATACCATGCCACCTGCACACATGCCTACACACAGACAGATACATATTAATCATTCAATAAATAATAAAACTTTACAAAGAAATTGTAGTTTTTAAGTGTAACAGAACAACTTTTAGCCTGCACATGGTGTAAAATCTCAGATAACTCATAGTTTTTGACAAAGGATTCATTGAGAACAACAGTTAACACTGTGGTCATTGTATTCACCAAAATGAGACTCTTAAGATAAAAGGGGATTTCGAAGTGTCTCAAGGAGCTACTTGAGGCAATGTGTTTAAGATTAGCCGGTAAAAACTGAGCGAGGAGCTGAGATGAGGAGGCAGATTTCTTTGGGGTAGCTATAATTTTAAGTATTAATCCATGGAGGCATTGTTCTTTGTCCAAATGTGTATTTATGATTACAACTTGCTTAAGGAAAATGAATTACTAATATTTAATCTCATTTTGTTGTAATTGGTTTTCTTTTGGAACATTGATCAAAATTGTCCTGAGGATTACTACAGTACAGATATAGAATTAACTTCCAGATTGTTTGTCTCAGTGGGTTGGCAGTGAGGTCCGAGAACCTGCGTTCATTAAGTTTCTGAGTCTTGCTGGTGCTTTTAATCTGAAAACAAACTTAGAGAAGGGTAGAGAATGATGGTCAAAGACGTTA
>LZPO01087926.1:30485-45948 GCA_001675575.1 Neotoma lepida | reverse complement strand
CACACACACACACACACATACAAACACACACAAGCCCCATCTCTTTCTTTCCTTACTGCCTGGACATTATAATGTTAGCAAGTTTCTTTGCCACATATTTCTGGCAAGATGAGTTACCTTGCCCAAGGAAGAAAAGCAATGGGTATACTGACCACATAAAGCCTTCAAAACATTGAGTCAAAAACAACCTTTTCTCCTTATAAATTGATTTATCTCTGGCATTTCATCTTGGGGACAGAAAGGTAACTAACATGCATGCTAGAAGAATTGGGTTTAAAATGTTCTGGATTTACAAGAGAAAGTTAATATTTAATTGCCCAAGCTAAGTGTAACAAAAACTGGGAGAGGAGGAAGTCATTTACACTNTCATAGCTCAGTTTTCAAATGTACAGTTACTTATTTATACATAATTTAGGGTCTAAATATCAACAGTCACGTGTCATCTAAATTATGCTATTTGACATTGCAGACTGTGGCCAGAAAGGTATTTCAAACTACAAAATATTAATTGTACTTATGCATAGAAATTGCTTTCAAAAAAGAATTTCTTTTCAAATGCTCTAAATACTAGTAAAATAAAATTAATGAGATTTTGTTCCTTTTTTCAGGGAAATTCCTTAAAGGCAATAATCTACAAATATTGATGTGGGCACACTACATTGCTGACCATACGAAAGGGACTTCTCCACTTCCATAGATAATGGCATCTGAATAAAAGACATGTAAAATCACAATGCCTTGTCCACAGACAACATCTAAGGCCACTTGTGATTTCAGCGGTATCAGCGGACTCAGTGTGATAACTATAAAGAGAAAGTGGTTTAAGTCTGCAAGACTCTATGTACAACAAGACAATAGAAGGACTGTTCAGTAAACTAAGAACAATTGTCAAAAGAAGATAAATGCCTTTCACCATGCTATTTGAATTGATAATGAAACATCTGACCTATGACATATCTTGTTAAAAAGATTGTAAAGCTGGGTGTGGTGGCATACACCTTTAATCCTAGAACTCCCTAGGCAAAGGCAGATGTATTTCTGTGAATTCAAGGCCAGCATGGCTACATAGTTCCAGGATAGCCAGGGCTGTTTAGAGAGACCTGTATCAAGAAACAAACAAAAAATTCTTATTANTTAAAATAATCAGGGGTAAGTTTCAAGGGTTGCACATGCATCACTGAGCTCTTCATGTATGGACAAATCTGAAAATGGCTACACTAATAATCACTAAATTGTGAAACAAGACATGACTAACTCTTTACATGTAGTATTTTATTTGTACCAGCTTCACCTTTCACTTAAACGCTGCTAGTTTCTTCCAAAGGTTGATGTGTGTAAGCACATTTCTAGTGTTGAAATGCTCTGGAATCAAATATTCTTTATCCTCTGTGTAAGTTCATTGATTAAATCCTCCTTTTCTTCCTTTAGATAATTCTCTCTGTGAACTTCCAGATGGATAACAAGAGTTGACATATGTTAATTGAAAGCAAATGTGCTCTCTGCTCTCTCTTGTTCTATATTTCTCTCCTGCTCTTTCTCTCTGGTGCTCCTTCTCTCCTTCTACCCAGTCTCCCTCCCATGCACGTGTGTTTTCCCTCTCTCTCTCACTCTCTCACACACACACAAACACACATACACANACTCACTATACACACACACATATATACCCACACTCACCGTACACACACTCACAGACACACACATGCACACACACATTGGTGCAGACAGCTAGAAAAATACCATTAGCTGATAGATGTATTATGAGAACAGAAATCAAGCTGAGAGCCCATAAAGCAAAGAGAAGTGAAGACAAAATGCTGACAATACACAGAAAAGAAGCAGGCCAAATCAAACGCCAATGCAAATTTGAGAAAAAAAAAATGTCTCAAATTATGTGTTGTAACATTTATGGTTGAACTTAGAAAATGAATAGAAAGCAGCTCATAACATCCAAAGACTTTCACACTACTTCACACTGTCCTCAAAAATTGAGATTTTTTTCTCCTTTCATATACGTCTATCGGGCTTATATGTAAGCAGGTACCAGAGGCATGGAACAGCAGACCCCCTTTCTTTAGAAGAGCTGGATGCTTCTATGTGCTATGTTAAAAATAAAATGACTATTGAGTATAAATCTTCAAATTCCAGTGAATTCTTTTTGGCAAAAAAAAAATGGAATGTACTAAGTTATGTCTCTCAAAAATGTTTATACTGAATCTATATCCCTTAGTACCTCAGAGTCTGATTGCATTTGGAGACACAGCTTTTAAAGAGATGAGTAAGTTAAATCAGGTCAAAGATATTCTGTAATCTAAAGCAACTGGTATCCTAGGAAATCAGAACAAAGAAAACAGATGAAAAGAAAACTACAGGAATACACAGCAAAAGGCAGAGATGCCTCAGCAGAAACTAAGCCTTCTGACACCTTGGTCTCATATTTCTATCCTTCAGAATTGTGAGAAAATAGTTTTTGTTGTTGTTTAGGCTGTCCCCCTTAGCATTGTATTTAATGATGACAATCCTACCAAGCCATTGCAAACTTCCTAAACACATGGTGAATGGCACTTCTTAAATACAAACCTAATATTACTCACAATAATCACTTTTCTGTACTACCTATTGCAAAATGGTACTATACTAAGAAAACTTCTTATATAAGGAAACCAGAGTCAGTGAGGTGGCCCCCTAGGTAAAAGAATTTGCCATGCATGCCTGACAACTTGAATTCAGTTGTCAATTACTAGATATCACAATGAAAAATGAACTGACTCTTCAAAAGTCCTCTGATCTCTACATGTATACTATACAACAAATGCACCTGTGTTCATGTATACACACANAGAGAGAGAGAGAGAGACAGAGACAAACAGAGACAGAGGGAGACAGAGAGATAAAATTAAATCTTAAATAAATAAAGTCAACACATCTTATGGTCCTATATGTGTCTTCTTCCTAAATCTGGCCAAGTTTTTTATAACCTTGGAGTCCTAACTGAGTCTCAAAGGGACAGAAATGGTACATTCAGGAATCCCAGACAGAACCACAAAATTAGAAAGGTCCGAGACCAAGCTATGGAAACAAAAATACTGGTTATAGTCTGTGTTTCTGAGAACTATGGAAAGTTTTCAATAGGCAAGGAACTTCAAGACAGGCTGCCTACATTAAAGTCTCCATGACACCTAATTCCTGTTCCTAATCCCTCATGATGCTAATTCCTGTTGCAGTTTGTTCCAGTTGCCTGTGTACATACCTGCCTTCAGTTGCTGGACCAGAAGTTCCTCTGGGGCAAAGACCATGTGTCTGTCACATTGAATGTGCAAAAGTTTGATAATTGAGAGTAAACAAATGATTTAAAATGAATGAGAATAAATCAGAGATTGAGAGTATCTGTGACTATTGCAAACAGCCAGTGATAAGCAGTGTAGGCACAAGAATTCTTTAATAGCAGCTATTAGCATAACACTGTCATTGGACAACACATACTCAGACCCTGGAAGCATTACTCAATCTCGTTGTAAATTCTCTGAAAGTGGACTAGACCACATTACACTCAGCATTTCATATACTATTTTAACATATCTAACAACGGAACTAATGATGAGTCAATGAATATGAGTTTCTCCTTCCAACAAAAAACAAAGACCCTGGAGTACCTAGGAACAAGGAGACCTGTATTTGGAAGGTATCTGTCCATACTGTGTCTCTATTCATGACATTTGTAGGTTACCGATACGCATGCATTGATCAAATTGACTACTCTTAATTCAGTTTCCAAAATATACTCATTAGCTTGTATAGAAATAACACTTGAAAATTAATAAAAAGTTATGCTGTAAAACACATTTCAGTAAAGAATTGAACTAGAAATACTATCTGTGGATGATAAAACAACCCTTTGCAGGATCATCCCCTCTGAGTCCTGCACAGGCTGTCTGTCAGTCACCTCACACAGCTCCACTCTGCTTTTGGTCAGCAGCCAGCAGGCAGGCACACGGATCAAATGGTTTAATCAAGGTGTGTTCTGGAGCACTCAACATGCCTGTTATTTTAATGTGAGCTGAACATTCATCATTTTAATTACATAGCCACAGCACCTTAGTCATCTATTTGGCAATTAAATGACTCAGAAGGTTGACTAGTTGCTTATTTGAATCAAGAAAAAAAAGTTATATAGAGAGAAGGGGTGAAAAGGGGGTGTGGGACTGACAAAATGGGTGTAAAAGGACTCAAATTAATTAGACACATGTTATATGCCAACCACAGTGTTAGGTTCCTATTATGACTCATGTCAGACATTCTCATAATAACCTGGGGCAGATACAACCATATGTAGACTAGCTTACAGACAGATTATCTGAATCTTAAAGATGCGTTGAACCCATTTGTTAATTTCATACAGCAATCATGTAATTATTTTCTGATGACTGTGATAAATTCAGCTAGGATATTCTTCTAGTATCTGTAGAGTTCCTGCAAACATCACTGAATTGAGATCTAGTAAAGGGTTGGCTTCATCTCGGAAAGTGAGCAATTTGTTAGCTAGGTACATCTATCCTTCATGTGGTATTTTGCATATATACAATGAGAGGCCCAGGCTTGGAGATGCCATGTCTTCTGTCACTCTTCTGTTACCCAACTCTATTCTTTCAGGTAAAGCAATGACAGAACCAGAGCCATAATTAGTGGGAAAGGAAAGAGTAATTTTCCATAGGCTAAACTACAGTCACATGGGTCAAAGAAGACTATAGCTGGAAACATTCTGCAAGTTCTCATAGACATCAAATGATTTTATTTCCACATTAACCCAGCCAGCTGGTGATCATTAAGACAGATTTTGAAAAGAAATCTTGAGTCTTAACTTCACACTTCATTTTCTCTCCATTGTCATTGTTCTCTTGTCAACCAATGTTACATGTGTGGAGGAAATGTCAGATTCCAATTGAAAACATTCTATTGAAAATGACCTGCATCTACAGGTTATTTTAAAATAAACTCCTCACCCATAAAAGATCTCCCCAAAGTTAAATGCTTTACCATGCTAATGGCATAACGTGTTTCACATGAAGCTTTTGGATCATTATGTCTGAACATTGTTACATGCAAACTACAAAATAATGAATGCTTAAAAATTGGATTCAAGTGCACAAGCATAAGTTTCAATCCATAAAAGATAGTGAAAAATAAAAATAAAAGTTTTTTTTTAAGACTGTGTTTTTAGAGCTAGTGCTGGAAAATGCCACATGGTTCTCTTCTCTTAGGAAGTCATTTGAGGACTATGAGAAAATGTAGGGAAGTGTGAATAAGAGTTGATGAAGAAACGGGAAAACAGATAAGAACCAACTATAGAACATGGAGGCAAAGTAGACAGAAAGATTCTCTGAGTCCTGATTTCTCACTTACATGAACAAGCAGCATTCATATGTTATCACAGTGTAAAGACCACATGTCAATTTTTTTAAGATTCTTGTTTGTTTTATGAACATGTGTGTGTCTAAGTATGGGTGTGTGAATATTTGTGTGCACAGAAGACAAGGACAGAAGAGAGTGTCCGTTCTGCTGGAAATGGAATTATGAAATGCCTGGCATGGGTGTCAGGATTTAAACTCTGGTACCCTAAGAGAGAATTGTGGTCTCTTAACCACTGAGCCATCTCTCCAACCTCTGTTTCATTTAATTTCAGTTATTTATTCATTTATTTACTCTATATGTATGTATGTTTGGGCCTAAAAGCTAGAAGAAGTCTGGATCTGGAGTTTATAGGAGGCTGTTATATAGGGCCATTGGATGTGGGTGCTGGGAACAGAACTCGAGTTCTCTGGAAAAATAGGAAGTGCTCTTAACTGCTGAGCAATCTCTCCAGCCCCAATATTCACTTTTTTATTGTTCAGCTAAGCACCCAGTTAAGACTTCAATTGCTTTTAATCCCAGCACTCGGGAGGCAGAGGCAGGCGGATCTCTGTGAGTTCGAGGCCAGCCTGGGCTACCAAGTGAGTTCCAGGAAAGGTGCAAAGCTACACAGAGAAACCCTGTCTCGAGAAAAAAAAAAAAGACTTCAATTGCTCTCATTTTTATAAAATTCATTAACATAGAATTTCTTGAAAATGAAAATTAACAAAACAGTGCATGCTATAGAGTTTGATAAATATAATTTGACAAAAATCTAGAATACATCTCTTTTTATTAATATATGTTACATACTACACACAATATATATGTATGTGTGTATGTGTGTATGTATAGGATATCATATTAAAATAAAGTTGTATTCATGATTTATCTATCTTGATAGTCAAACTATACATGAGAGGTTCTATGAATATCTGTGGTTAACTAATTACTGGGTCTATCCATTCATATTTCATTCCACTTGTCCAAACATCCATCTTTTCATTCATTTTTATGCAAGGTCTTTCTTGAACTATACAATAAGAAAATATTTGATGGAATAAACAATCAAGGGAAAAATAAAACACAAAAAGTCTCTGATTGCTTCAGTGTTCTATATATCAAGACAAGCAGTTACCACCAATACAGCAGAAATCTGGGTCTCAAAAAAAAAAAAGATTTAGATTTAAAACTAAAGAACCAAAGTTAATAACCATCAATGTTCTCACAGCTTGAAAAAATAGCAAAGATAAACAGAGTCCTGCCTGCTCTGTATTATAAAATAGCTCAGAAGTAAAGCTCCACTTATTGGGTATGCTGCCCACAAGTCAAGTCTTCCTCTGTCTTGCCATCTTCAGGGGTTTCCCTCATCACTGTGCATTTGGGGACATGTGTTTCTTCTGCTTGATTGAGTCTGCCAATGAAATGTTCTATTTTTCATTTTCATGAAGACATTGGATGTTTTGCCTTTAAAGTTTGTGCAGATGCAGACATCCAAGTGGGAGCCAGAGAAGGACACTGAGTGTCTTCCTCTATCATTCTCTGCCTTTGGGCCTTGAAGCAAGGTCTCTTGCTGACCTGAAAGCTCACATTTTGTCCAGACTGGCTAATGGGTTCATTTCATTTAATAGAGATGGCCTTGGAGAACACTATCTTAAATGAAATGAGCCAATTAGAAACAGAAAAATATGATGATACTTGAACTTCCTAGAGTAACCCGATTCAAAGAGACATAGTGCTTCTCAGGTTGCAGATAGAAGAAGTAACGAGTGCCATCATTGTAGGACGAAATTTAGTTTTGTAAGACAGAAAAAGTTTTCAAGATTGGTTTTATAACAATGCACTTCACATTGCCAAACAGCACAGTTAAAAGCAATAAGATAGAAAATTGTATGTATTGTGCATTTTGCTATGATTAAAAATAGTTTTTAAAAATTGAAATCATAAAATTCACAGGTAAATGGATGGGGTTAGAAAAAAATCATCCTAAGTGAGGTAACCCAGATCTCAAATGATAAATAGGTATGTATGAGCTTATATTTGGTTGTTAGGTGTTTAGTCTTCAATAAGACTTATAACCATATATAATATCCATATAACCTCAGAGGTTAGGTGTAGAGTAAGAGACTAGGGGGGAGAGATGGACCTCCTTAGGAAGGGGAAACAGAGAAGATAGTTATGGAAAGACAGGGCAGGGGGACCTGGAAAGGGGGGGAAGGGATCAAACAGGGAAGGGAAGAAAAAAGAGGGGTGATGGAGAGAATAAAGGGAGGCATAGACAAAACTAAGGGTCATTTAAGGGGTCATATGGAAACCTAATACATTAAAAGCATCCTAAAACATATACATACATTAAGGTGATCTAAATGGAATAGCCAAATAATGAGGGAGAACTCTCTCCAACTGGACATCTTTTTTCACCAAATAAAGTTTCCAGTTCTGGAAATGGGTTACTTCTAATCAAATTTTGGTGAAAGGGGCCCAATGGAGACCCCAAACAACCCGAGCTATTGCTAAGACTATTGGTTGCTCTCCACAAATTGATGGTAAGGCCCTATTTCTGAAGACAATAACTACACAATTCATTGAACATGGAGAAACTAAGCTGGTGCCTACCTAGAGCCTTACCCCTTACTGATTAGTGTTCATAGTACTAGAAGATACTCTGCATGTTGCCAGAGGAGAAAGGTAAACACTAACCCAGCTACAAACCCTTTGATCTACAATGGTGACCTGCCTGCAAGATGCACTGGTGTAATAATGGCACAAAGCTTATGGGAGTATCCAACCAATATCTGATTGTATTTAAGGTCTACTCCATGAAATAGAACCCATTCCTAACACTGCTTGGTGGCCAAGAAACTGAGATGAGTACTACTGTTCCGTTAGGAATGTAGCAATAAAATGACTCCTAATGACATTCTGCTATACTCATAGATCAGTGCTTTGATCAGCCATCACTAGAGAATATATTTGTTATATTGTTCATTGCAGTACATGGGAACAAATACAGAGACCTACAAATGGACAATGTGAAGAGAATGAGAGACCTTGGAACACTCAGCCCAAAATGTGATGTCTCTATCAAATCCTTCCCTTCAGACCTCAGGGAACCCTGCAGAAGAGGAGGCAGAAGGAATGTAAGAGCCCGAGGGGATGGAGGACACCAAGCCAACAAGGCTTTATAAACATAGCAGAACCAACATACAGATGACTTCACAGAGACTGTGGCAGCATGCATAGGGTCTATACAAGTCTACATCAAATGGAGTCCCAGTGCGAGGCGAAGTACAGACAAGCCCTAATCCAGAAGTTGTCTCCAATTGATAACCCCAGTAAATGAAAAATTAGTTTTCTCCAATGGGGTCTCCCTTGGTATATATACCACTCTTATGGCCGGGACCCATGGTCAGCAGTAGATGGCCAACACAAAACAAACTCAATGGCATTTTTGGAGGTTCTTTGTCTAATAATACTTTGTCAGTGCTTTTTTTTTTAACCTCACAAGTCTTTAATATATTATGGTTTCAGGCTTTGCATTTTTATGGGCTATCTGTATGTGAGAATGCGTATGTGTCTGTGTCTATTTGTGTTTATTATGCTTTTTCTTTGGCTCTTTACCTTCTATTTGTTTGCTTTGTCCTGTCCTGGTTTGTTTGTTTTTATTTTCTTTTATTGTTATTTTAGATGCTTGTTTGTATTCTAATGAGATAGAAAAGAAAAGGTGGGTGAGGAAGGCTAGAGGAGTTGGGGAAGGGAAAACTATAATCAGAATATGTTGTATGAAAAATCTATATTCAATAAAAAGGTGTATATCAGAAAGTATAAATAAAATCCTATATGTGTTTATTACATATAAAATATATGAAGTAAAAAATACATATATATTGCATAAAGAAACTTAACCAGTGTACAAAATCATGTATCAAGGCACAAAGTGAATTTAATAAGGTTGTTGAATCCACAATAAGTGAAAAGCATTGCATTTTAAAAATCCAGCAGCAGAGCCCTGAGGACAATTCTCTGTATTAGAGTGTTAAGAAACAAATTAATATACCCTATTAGCAATGCATATAATATTTGTTTTGTGTTGTAGTTTAAACTTTGTATCTAAATTTTAGAATAAAAATTGTAAAAACATAAAGATGGTTTTTAAAAGGTTATGTGCTGTCTGCCTTCTAGCGAAGCCCTATATTTTCAATGGTAGGAAGACTGGCAGGGACAAACAAAGATGACAAGGAACATGAGCATGATGGGAGTCTGACAGAAATGAAAGTGAAGTTTCTTCAATCCCTGAGAAGGACACAGGGATGGAAAAGAATGTTGGTCTGCCAGAACAACGCTCAGAGGTATCACAAGGGATGGGAAGTCCACAGCCTAAGAGTCGGCTGCAGGCCATTCAAAGACCTTAGAGTTGGCTGCAACATGACCACAGGACAGCAGGTGAAACCTGGTGGGGCAGGTTATACCTCAACAGAGTCCTACAAAGCCAGAAGCCAGCAGAACCACCCTCCTGGCCAACCTCCCATCAGCAGCTTCCACACAGCATCAGCTTCTCTCAAATACGGGGAAATGGGGAAAGGGAAGAAAAGGAAAGAAAACTCAGCTCCGGTCATCCAAATAGTGTTTCAAAATCAATGTCTGCAAAGTGCCTGAGTGATTATAAATGGCTAACACTGACTGCGTTGCTCACTGTGAACAAGAGCACACATTCTAAAGATATATTTCTCATAACAAAATAAACAAGATGTGCTTTGCATATCAAGCACCACAATGTTACAATATTATGCGAACTATATTCACTACATGCCACCAAGGAAAATAATGTTATTTCACTACAAATAAGACCAAGTTTACACAAAATTAACTAACTTGCTCAGCTTGGCGCTTCTGCTAGCTGAGATTCCCACTCAGGAATCCCCTGTTCCAAGGTCCACCTACTCACTAATCATGGCTACGTTCTCAGCTTCTGATCAGTTCCACACATGTATCAAGGTAATCTCTCAAAAAGCCATATATCCCCACAGGTGTCTTACGTGCGAACATCCTGGACAACAATAGTTTTCTCGGCAACTTCTTCCTAACACTCTAGTCACGACTCAGTCTCATTATTCTGCCTCAAGTGCTACAGTAGTCCCTCAACCCAAATCTGTAGGCTGGCTCTAGACTCTAGTTATGATAGAGATTCCTGTAGCTGTTCTTCTCACATAGACTCAGCTCCCCTGGAACAGGGGCCATGCATACTGTCTGAGGTCTTCTCAGAAAGGTTTTTGTCATAGTTCACAGTCACTTACCATATCCCCATCTGAAGAATAGGCATATGCCAATCCCCAGATGCCCTGCTGTCAAGGCTCTCCCAAAGAAAAATCAGATGGGAACCATTGCAGAAATTATGTTTTTCCATGGGCATGCCCTGGTAACTGTTAAAATTGTGCTATCTTCTAACTATCCCCAAATCCTTGCTTTCCTTTCAGTTCTACTGTTATGCACCACACCCACTAGCTTGGTTATGGATGACCTCAGCTTTCAAGGAAAGAAAGTTCTGTAAAACAGCCAATCCAATTAACATAGTCTACTGAATATAGAAATTAGTCCAGGGGCTGGCAAATGATTAGAGGCAGACTCTTGATTACTTTTTGGTTTTGTGCCTCTTGGTTACTTTTTATAGAAGTGTTAAGAAAGAGAAAGTCTTTTTAATGAAGGTTGCTACCATTACAGGATGTAAGTCTGGAGCCATAAGAAGTCAATCTAAAACAGATCCCAATGATGAAGCAGAGTAAAAGTCCTGGAGGAAATCCTTTAGTCACTGAGTTCAGATGAAGACAAACCTCGGCTGGACTTTTAAGTTACACAGCCGATCTTCTTTTCCTTAATTGAGCCATTATTAGTCAGATTTAAGACATTCAGGACCCAAAGTGTTCTGAATAATGTGTTCCTCAAATGAAGCAACACTTCCCGTAGTGACAAACATCACACACAGAGTACTGAAGAGAAGTTAATTCACTTCTGCGAATCTGGCCTTGTTGCCTTTATCCCCGTGTGGAGGATTGGTGGGGAGGGACGGTCACAAACTTGTTCAGAAGAAAATCCCTGTATTTCTTTTGTTGCTGTTGCTCAATCAAATAACTGAGACTCCTCCCCAATGCCACAAGCACCACCACCAGCTTCAGGTTTCTATTTCTATTGAAAAAGTTTATTGAGGTGTTGAATTTTCAAACTCCTTCGAATTAAGATCCATTTTGTGCTACTTGCGAATCATATTAATCTTTTCAAAGCACCTTGAGATTTTTAGGTGAGAGACCAGATAAAAGACAAAGCAACATTATTAAGTAATTTAATCATTATTATTCTTTCAAGGAAAAAAAATACAAGAATGAAAATCTCCAGGGAACATGGTAATTATGGAGACAATAATGGAGAGCTAATTAGGGAAAGGCTCCTCATCCTTGAAAATAACAGAATCTTCTAAGGGCTTTCAGTGATGTGGGGTTGGTTTTCAATATCTTTTCATTCCTGGCAGACCCACTGCTTCTGCCCCCTCAGCATAAACACAGACATCCACATATGAAAGCCCCTCCACACCCACTCAGGGGCCTTTGTACATATTCTTTAAAAAGGTCTGAGGGAAAACATGAAGTAATTCCCACACTGTGGTAGAAATGTCATCTCATGAGACACTCTATAAAGAGTTCTCTCGTGTGGACATTTTTAAAGGAATAAGCAATGGGAAAATCTCAAATATCTGTTCTGACGACTCATCAGAAGTAAGAAGCTATAAAAGCTAGAAGTTGGGGAGGGGAGGTGGTTCGTGAGTCACTCTACACAAATTTCTTAACAATTCCAAGGTTCAGGACAGGATTTGGTGGTGTTTAGTAGAAAGGCAAATTGTGATTGTCCTAAAAGATGAGTTTAGGGGACACTCCATGTTTGGATAAATTCCTATTGTGCTACATCACTTCATATAAAGGTCAGACAAAGAAACACTCAAGTGATACTGATGAAAAAACTGGTAATCTCTTAAGAATTAATGACTGGAGGGAAGGAATTGATGGTCTTTGGCTCTTCTTTCAGATATTAACCCCAGCTGGCTGTTAATCCTCAGGAAATGTCCTGTGCTGGGGATGTTATTGCTGTTATAAACTATGACTGAAGGAAACTGCACATGCTCAAACATCAATGTAAGAAATTTAGCCTAATGAACGATGCACTTGGGAAAGCATATTCAAGGTAGCCCAGAGAAATAGTTGTTCCACGTGCAATTCAGTCAACTTGCATCCATCGGCTCCTTTTAGCTAGGTTAGAACGCAAACTATAAATGGTACCAAAGCTAGACTCTGAACTGACTGGGTTGGCATATGAACGTTGTGATTGATATTCCTGTATTGTCAGTGTTCTTGATTAGAGCAATATAATTACAGGGTTTGTTGCTTATGTCAGTGAAATTACAAAGAGAAGATTAGCAGCTAGCAGAGGGTTTTGCAGACATTTCCAGAGGTCTGTCCGCCCACTGACTAGTTGATTGAGTTGGTATTTTGCTCTCCACCAAATTATTTGTAAAAAGGAGCTGGACTATTTCATATTCCTTTCTGAGTGACATTTCTAAAACTGTCATCCTTATGCCTGAGGAGATAATTCCCCAAATTGGGTTTGCATGGTGAAAAAAATCAAAAGCTAATCCCCATAGGCTGTTTGAAATGCCACCTCTGCAGGGACTCCTCTTGAAGCAGTACTTCCAGAGTGACATGAAAGGATTAAGAGGTAAATAAAGGAATTGGGCATGCTCCAAAGTCAATCTATTCAAAGAACAGGAAAAACAAAATGTAAAAAGTAATGCCACATTGGGGTTAACAGTCAGGAGTAAAATTCATTGAAACATAATAAGAATAGTATTAAGCAATAGGAAGAAATTTCCTGAGCCAAAATACAAGACATTAGCTAGAATTTTGAAATGACTCAAAAGTTAGTTTTTTTTAACAGACACCATTAAGGGATTTTAGCCAAGTGCTAATTTTGATGCGATTCATTTTGAATTTGATAAATCAGACTAGTTGTGCATTCTCAGATAAAGAATAGCAATGAACCTGGGTGTGGAGAGAGTATCAGGGAGATAATATCAAAATATCAAAATGTTTTTTTTCCAAATTACTGTAGTTCCAAGCAAGATGTAAGCTAAGTATTTTATTCCAATTTTAAAGATACAGAGAGGACAGTTCAGTGATTGTTCAAGATTCTATTTAAAAACAGATATCCAGTATCTTAACCTGGAGCGTTCTGACCCCCAAATTCATGCCCTTTGCACTGCATTGTTTTAGAAATAGTTCAAGGTTCAGCATGGTGACTAAGACCTATAATTTCAGCATTTGGGAGGCTGAGGCAGAAGTGTTGTGAGTTCTGGACCAGCCTAAAAAACAGAATGAGTGCAGAGATTTCCATTCATGGCTGCCATACAGAGTGAGATCCTTTCTACAACAGAAAAGAGAAAAAAAGAGGGGAGAGGGATGACTCAGATGACTTAGGATCTTTCTATGCATCTCTAGACCTCTCTTCCAGGACCCCTTAAATATGTTTCAGTCAAAACTGCTTTCTGCCATTCCTTCAGTGTATCCTTTTGGTTCTTCCTACACCATTCTGACCACCTATGGATACCCACAGAGGCCTGTGCCTCCTTCTGCACAAAGCCTCCCCCAGTACTCAGTTTCTGTCTTACACCTCCTGACCACCCACGCTGTTCCTGAAGCCCTCACCTCTTACAAACCTTGTTTCATACTTGTGTATGATATTCCCTTGTTCAGATTAGAATTTAATTATAATTACTCTGCATTTCTCATCATCACATCTTCCAAACGAGTTTGCTAAATGAATGAATGCTACCATCTTTTCCCTCATAACTTTTCTTGATTGTCTAATTAGTAAATGTAAGCCAAATGAAGATAGCCAAGTATAAAATAATCACATGTGACCACACCTAGAGCTTTGGTAAATAATTTCCAGATTAGATTCTTGGTTTGTTATCCTCCAAGATAGTCTAATCCCCTTCCTCATTCATTATACTGTCATGGCTGCTGCAGTTAAGACCTGTGTGAAAACAGTGCTCCAAGAATGCAAAGTCTAATCCTACCAAGAAGAATGCAGCAAATGAACCTTTCTTCTTTTCAAACTAAGAACAGATTTGAATCTAACATTTTATTTCTCTCACTTGTTAGAACAGAGTCAGAGTGGATCTCAATCTGCATCCCCGAAAAGCACACCATCACTCAAATGTACACCATTACAGCTAATTACTGGAAGTGGCACACTGTGTGATGAGCATGTGGTATTCTCTAAGTCCTCTCACGTATACTATGAATTACCTTAGTGACTAATCAACATCGCTTAGAAAAATGTCTTGCAAAGCAAAGGTGGGTATCATAAGAGTAAAATTATATCATTTCTCTATCTTCTCCTCAGGATATCTTCTTTAAGACATAAGAGGGTTGATAAAGGTTTCACCCTTTTGAAATCGCAGGGTAAGGTTACAGGCTTTGTGACCTTTGAAACAGTCATCATGTACCTCCAAAATCAATTCTCTTCCAAGATATATAGGGACAACCAGTGGTATCCATTTGTCTCAAGGAAGCAAGAAAGATTTTAATTATTCCTTTTGTCTACTTCATTATATGAAAATCTCTGAAATTCTTTACATGAAATGTAATAAAATTCCTCATGTGAAATTTTATCCAGACAATGACGTTATTTGTGGGCTATCTTCCATGCATGTAACGCTAAAAANTACTTTGTAATAAAGTGTCATGCATTCATCTGTCTCTGTTGGTGGTGAAAGTTCTTTGTGGCTAGGAAAAAGTATTATTTTATGTCATGTTTTCTTTACAAGGCAAATTGATGGGCAATATTGATGGGAATGTCTTTCTAAAAATGTGTTGCTCTGATTGGTTGATAAATAAAGCTGTTTGGCCAATGGTGAGGCAGAATAAGGTTAGGCGGGACATTCGAACTAGGGGAAGAGAAGCCAAAAGCAGAGCAGGGGCAGACGCCATTCTACCACCTAAAAAGCAACATGTAATGGCACACAGGTAAAGCC